>CAIGRT010207181.1:0-23416 GCA_903798405.1 Fraxinus platypoda | reverse complement strand
TCTTAATAAGGTTGACCTTTTAAAAATGAACCCCAAATCTTAACATAAACAACCAAATAAAATAAATACAAAAACCCAACCCCTACCCCCAAAGAATATATATATTTGGTTGTCACTATTGAGTGCTTAGTGAAGATGGTAGAAAGATATAAATTCATTGTCTCTTCACTGTTTCTGGGCCAAAATAACAAACCCGATCTTCACATTTTTTCCTTCTCAAACTCCAGCATTGGAAACCATGAATCCCTCCCACCCACCCATTCTAGTGTGGCAGTAAACAAGTTGAAATAGCTCAGTGACACAACTGGATAGATTGACTAGTTTACCTAATATACTAAGAGTAAATTCAAATTGCTCGCTACAAAAAGGAAGCAAGGGAGAGAGAGAGAGTGTATTAAGAATTTTTTCATTGCTAAGTTTTCGATAGGATCTTCTTAAACGTCTATTCTCATATATTTGATACTTTAGATCTTCCTGATCATATTTGCTCATTCTTACCAAATTTCCAAATGAAGAATTAAATGAGTCAAGGCGATCAAATAGAACTAAGTCACCAAACCCATTGATTCTGATTAACGTCTCTTCTTATTCCAATAAAGTGCCACACTATCTTTGAAAGAACAGAAATATGAATCAAGGCAGTAGTGAGAATGTTGTTTCAAACTACTACTTCAAAAATTAGAAGTGTCCAAGAAAGAAAGCATAACGACATACACACAGTCTCCCTAGCAAGAGCTTCAGGATGTTCCAAGCCTTAGGTTGCTTATACGTTTCAGAATCACAGCAGTTCACGACCGCAGAAATCAGAAGCTTCACTCCGTCTAGGCACTGCACCATGATCTTTTACAGAAATCGTAACAATACATGCCTGTATGACAATAAAATTGAAATTGTTTACATCCCATATAAGCAGAATTACTGTCAGTGAATCACTCAAACCAACTTTGGAGCTTTTGCCTCACCCAGACTGGCATGCGTGAAATAAAAGAATCGGCCGAAGAACCTAAAAGAACACACAGACGTAGAAATTTGGTTTTGTTATGTTTGCACCACACTTTTACTTCATTTGTTCCTCCAGCTCGATCAACAGTAATTGATTGAATAGTTTTAGAAAGATCACGATGTCCTACAGAACTACTCGTACAATTTGTTTAGTTAATTGGAATTGATTGTTGATACTTAACATGTCGGTGACTCGGTGTAATAAGTATTATCCAAAATATAGCTTGTATCTTGACCCATTAGTTTAAATGATGTCTCTCCATACTCTTAAATAAGTAAAAAATCAGCTACTACTAGAAAAATTGGCCATAAACTGTATTTGTTTCCAAAATTATTTAACGGGCCTTGAAATAATAATCACAATTTCAACAAGAAATTGGTGCATAAAAGTTATGCAGTGTACATAGACACAATTGTATACCTTCATGCTAGAGGCTGATGTTCTAAAACACATCTTGACAATAGTCTATAACGACTTAACTAATGTTTCTTACATATGGTTTCCTCCTTAAGTTGTCTGATATCGTAGTATGCTATATAAATGCACCGATATGTTCTGATGCATATAAGGATTTTCCTTGGGGACCTTTAGCTTGTCATCTAGTTTTGTAAATGGGTATCGTTACCTGTCCTCTAAAATACAAAATAAAGGCACAAACGGGAATGGACAACATAAAGATTTCGTTCGAAATAAGATTAGGGTTTAGTGTCTAATGCTGTTGCCAATTCAATAATTGCAATAATTGAAATTTCAGTATATCATTGTTCAGCAGCCATATCATAATAAACTACAAAATTATTGCTGCAAAAGAGACAAAGTGAAATAAAAGTCTAAAGATATTGTATATCTCTTGTGCACGTATAATTTCACCAAGGCTTATGATTCCATATCATCGTACTGTCCAGAATATGTTTGATTGGGGCTCGCAGTTTCCTGAGCAGGACTTGCATTCTAAGAAAACAAGCACGCCGTACAACAGAGTGCTCCAATGCAATTTAAGCAACCAAGTAAGACATTGTTTACATACAGGTGGGAA
Source organism: Fraxinus platypoda (assembly GCA_903798405.1). NCBI lineage: Eukaryota > Viridiplantae > Streptophyta > Magnoliopsida > Lamiales > Oleaceae > Fraxinus > Fraxinus platypoda. The sequence goes on along the minus strand of CAIGRT010207181.1, from coordinate 21,377 downwards.
TAATTTCAAAGAGTGGAGCCATCATTGTTGATTATGAGGACTGCAATTTCAGAAAACCATTATTTCGACCATTCAAGCATTACCATACGTGCAATTACCAAAAGAATCTCTACTAACGCAATTTGAATCTTAAAAATCCGTGGAAGATTCACTTTTAGATCACGGAGGTGATAGCACATGTAACAAGACCTAAATGTAGATCTCATTGCAGAAGTACAGCATAGATGACACTAAAATCCAAAATGAATCGTTTCAAGTGAAGTTGAATTATTCACGAATAGAAGTACTTGTAACCACATGCTAGTGGAAGAATCACATGCAAAAATTTATTCAACATAAAGCTGGAAATTACATAAAGATTTCATCTTCCCCATAAATTCAGATGTCGATGTCAATCTGCACATTGCCACACAAACTGACAAACACGATGAAAATCAATTAAAATCAGAAGAAAACGAATGAATCCAAACCAGGGCACTGGAAAGCACAACCCTCTCTAGCGATAATTTTTTTCTCCATTGCGCTTTATTTTACAGAGAAAAAGCAGGCAAAGTCTGCTCTATTCTGAACAAAAATTACAAGACAATGGAGTTACACGAAACTTTAATCTAAACAAATGAGTAAAGAAGGAATCTACAAAAACAGAATTCTGATTGAGCATGAGACAATTCCATGCAAAATCAACCTAAAGATCACTTATTTTTCTGAATTAATATAAAAAATCACGATTTGATGCATGTAAATTATGACAAGAAACTTGCAAACACGAGAACCAATGTGCATTGGTAAATTGGATGGAAAAGTGAAAACCCTGGATCCGTTCAACAAACTTCGCAAACATCTCAAATTCCTGGGTTTCAAACAAAATTCAACATTTATATACATGTAAACAATAATGGTTAAAGAAGAAAAATTGGCAGGGGGCGTACCTTTTAGGCAAAAATGGGAATGAGGGAAAGAGAAGATAACAGAGAGATGCGGGAGCTGCGATTAAGCTTTAACATTTTGTTTTCTTGGATTAAAAAAAAAAGTTTTGAACTGCTGGTTCTTGTGAAACAGTGGTAATGGAGGGCTTTTGTAGTTTTTACTTGTGAAATAAAGCAGAGATGATTGCGATTGATTAAAATAGTAAAAATATATAAGAATAGAAAAATGCTGCTTGGCCAGGGATTCAAATTTTCATTAGGTGTCAACTATTTTCTCTCTCTTCTTTTTGGAGGGAAACCCACTTTTACAACAAAATTTTTCCCTTGCACCCAAGTTCCCCATCTTTGTTAGAAGACATAACTCCCACATCTCGAATTCCCGACTGTTCGAAGAAGGAGCACGGGTTATTGACCTTCATTTTCAGCGATTCCGATTTCTTCCCATTGTTGAGAGCTCTTGGTAAATCAATGGTGTAGAGGAGGCATCCAGTGGCAATGTCCTCGAGAGTAAGGACTTTCTTGGCTACCTGCTTTGTTTCCTTCTACTTGACTTGTTTNAATTCCCGACTGTTCGAAGAAGGAGCACGGGTTATTGACCTTCATTTTCAGCGATTCCGATTTCTTCCCATTGTTGAGAGCTCTTGGTAAATCAATGGTGTAGAGGAGGCATCCAGTGGCAATGTCCTCGAGAGTAAGGACTTTCTTGGCTACCTGCTTTGTTTCCTTCTACTTGACTTGTTTAATAACTCATTTGAAACCTCTACAGATTTTATTTTTATGTTGGCTGCCTGCCTTCCTGCTTCAACATTGCTGAATTCTGTGTCCCTGATCTTGGTACTCGTGATTGATGGTCGATATAGCATCTTCCTTGTAAGGTGATAATAATTGCTGTTATTGTCATGCCAAGAAAAGAACTGGACATTAAATTCCTTTCGAAAATAGTTCCTTCTATCATCTAGAGGAACCACATCAGTTATGCCAGGTCTCTGAAAACCCAAGAAAGTAGGATATTAGCCTTAACCAAATTATACAATTTCTAACTAAAAATTAACTAAAAAAAGGTTGAAAACTTGGGAGAAGTTTCGAATATGGAAAAGTAATCGGACTTTGTTTTATTTTGATGGCTGATGTTTTACAATCTATCAAATGATGTTGAAATATATTTTTGTTTATGAACTTCCCATATCTCTATGAAATTTGCAAATTCACAGCATGTCCATCTCTGGATTCTGTACAGAAAATGGTGGAAATAATTAGAGTTTATTTGTAGAAATTCTTGAACATTCAACCATGTAATATGACTGAAACAGATATGCCCTTTTAATATGTACTTATCAATACAATTTAAGTTATTACACGGGATAAATATTATAAGATGAAATTGAATGTTGAGAAGGCTTGAGTCCACAAGTTCAATACATATCCTAACTGTAACTTACATGAATTCCATTTTCCAGCTGTTTGTTGGTTTGGGTTTGAAGTTGCTCCTTGTCATAGGTGAATTCCATCTTATCTAATCAAGGGTTTTTGCAATTGTTTGTTGGTTTGAAGTTGCTCCTTTAATGGTAACAGATTACTGTTTGTGCCCTTCCCTCATTAATCCTTTCTCCCTCCTTTATGCATTTTTGTGATTATGTTGCAGATTGGAGGCAGCAGTGTTCTGATATCTCCTCTGGCTGACATCTTTGATGAAGAAAAACCAAGATGGAGCTATTTTGATGTTTAATGTAATTATCTATTGGACAAAGGCATTTGCCTATAATTAGCTATAGCAAGTGATAGCAGTGACTCCATTTTGATGTAATTTCTCGTTGACATTATCTATAGCAAGTGATAGCAGTTAACCTATTTTCATGAAATTCCTATTTGAAATTTTCTATTGCAAGTGAATGAATGCAGTAACCCATTTTGATGTAATTCATATTAGCATAAGAAACTGGTAAAAGATACATTGTCGTTACAACATTATCAAATGGAATAATGAACAACAACAACAAACTGACATTAGCATAAGAAAATGGTAAAAGTTACATTGTTTTCAACCATAATCCGCTAACAACTACATACTTCACTCATACGAACAACATAAAAATAAAACCCTTCGATAAGTTTGTGCATAACGCGTTCAACTAATAGGAGCTCAGAATCAATTCGGCCCTTTCCTTTTGCAATCCCTTCTAAGCTTCCTTTGCCCCTGCATATGGTCACGTTGTCTACTTCTTCAGGTGGCACAGATTAAGAATGCACCAATTTAGCTGCCAACAATGAAACACCCAAAACCATAAAGCAGAATTCATATAATTCTCACCAATTTCATATAATTCGCACCAATTTAGCTGCCAGCAAGGAAACACCAAAAAACACAAAGCAAATTTCATGTATTTCTCACCAATTTCATATAATGAGCACCAGTTTAGCTACTGAACAGAAACACCCAAAAGCACAAAGCAAAATTCACATAATTCTCACCAATTTCATATAATTCGCACCCTTTTTTATTTAGCCGTTCAAGGACAAAATTCGCAAATATCCAACCTAGATAAGCTATTCACAACTATATTTTAGAATTAAACAATACCGGTTAACGAAACTCATCAATTACAATACAATGCCAAGCAAAATCAAAAGGCGTGTTGCCCCATTTCATCCACACCATCACACTGGAGAATCAATTTCTGATAAAATAGAGAACATTCTACCTGGGCAGAGCCGAACAACGATTCACGAAGAAGGCTATGTTGTAAAATTGTTGGAAACCGGTAACGAGAACACGCTGTTGGGCTGAGAAGATGGTGGTAATTTCTTCAGATAACCTCCAGACAGCGACGCCTTTCACGCAGGCAACGGCGTTCGGAGATGGTGATGGCTTCAACAGCATTCAGATGTGGTAGGTCGAGCGACGCCGCGTGTTTTGACAGTCGTGCGGCGCGGCAAAATTTCGACACCAAGTGTGGTCGAAGATGGTGACTTGTGATTGGGGATATCAATTTCGGGAATCATCTTGCCGATTTCCAGATGGTGAGCTGTGGGTAGGGTTTCGAATTTGGGGGTGGCTTCTCTTGGCTTCGATTTGGGTTTGTGGTGTCTGGGTTTGCTTCAGTGAATTTTTAATTTTTGTTTTTTGTTTTTTTTTTTAAACATACACTTTCCACGTCATCCTGTTTTTCACTCGATTTGCAGCACCCTGGACGAGTAGCGCGACTGGTAAGAATATAGAACTGGTGTCTTGAATGAGACGATCTTTATTATTTGCTCTGTCTTTGTTTCAAGAACTTTTTGTCTTGAAATCGAGCATGATCACGTTTCAATGTGCCCTAAATTCACCAAATGTAATATAAACTAAGTGTCCTTCCAAGATTTTCAAAATAAGTTGAAGCAATTAAAACTAGTATATGATATTTGATTAATATATTTGGTCAGTGAATATGTGTATATAATTTATCTTTCAAACTTTTGATTTGAATCGAGGTAACATAATAATGAATCGTGTTTTTTTTTCTTTCCGACTGTTTAAATACTCCCCTAATGCTAAGAAAACCTTCTTATCAAAATGATAGTCGATAAATCGTGTTGTAAAATATTACTCTTTAAGGCTTTCAAGATATTTTTATAATAAAAAGAGTTCAAACTAAATATGTATTCTCATCATTCTTCATGTCCTATCTCAATGCACAGCGGTGAAACGAGTGCATATATCATACTATAAATATGCTTAGACGGAAAATATTAAACTCATCACCGTAAGTCAAATATAACGAGAAGAACTTTGACGTTGACACGATATAAATAGCATCCCTTGAACATAAGTGGGAATCATCTTAGTTCTCAATAATAATTGTTTAGCAATTGATTATAGACATTTGTGTTAAACGATCGTTAAGAGATTTGAGATATAGACTTACTAACATTAATGTATAAGGTCGTGTTTTTACATGAATAATGTCGTATTCTTAAATATTGATAGTATAAAGTAATAATTTTTCAGAAGCATTAACACAATACTTTAAGAAGAATATTTGAATTTTATAAAAATACGTCATAATAATTGTTCTTTTCAAATAATATTTGTACGTGGAATTGTGCTTTTTTAAAAAGGAACAAACAATATTGTTTTAAAATATTTATAATAAAAGATGGACAATAAGAAAATTCTCGTCTTTTTAGTTATGTTATAAATCCTTGAGTTTTACCCTGCAGGGATAGATTAATTCTTATAACTCGGAGACAAAAGCCAGCTCCCTCAAGAGGAAGAAAAATCAACCTCCGTGCATACAATTTTATCGATCTAAGGTATTAGAGCATCTATGGTGTTGCACCATTTCACCATAATTCACAAAATTGTACCAAATATTTGGTGCAAATCTCCTCCATTGCACACGATGCAACACTATTCATTTGCACCAAAATGGTTAAATATGATTTTGCCCTTCTCTTTCACTTTGCAAAAAATTTGGTTTAAGAATATTTGTATCCATTTTTATTATACATTTTTGTAATACAATAAATTATTATTATTATTTGTGGTATTTCTATTAATTGTACTATATTTTTAAAATTTATTAATGAATTCAATATTTTTGTTAATTTATCGTAATTTATTAAGTTTTAAAATAAATAAATAAATTGTTAAGAATAAAAAATATTGAAGAAAATAATTAAACACTATTCATTTGATGTAAATTTTGGCATAATGAGTTGAAGATGATTTTCAACTTGGTGCAAGATTTGGTGGCGCAAAATTTACCTCAAATAACCACAAGAATAAGCAGAAATTCAAACATAGGCTTAATTGTCAATAATTTCTTTAAAATATGAATGTCAATGATATTGAAGTCGCAGCCACCTATGTTGGACTCAAAACTTAAATCACATTCTACCACTGGAAAATTTTGCACCAATATTTCAGGCACTACAATAATATACCTACACAAAGATTACATGTGTATTAATATTATTACTTCTATGATCTGTTAGAAAACATTTGAAAACAATGTCCAACCAAAATTAGGCTTGTCTCTGGCCTTGATCAGAGACTGTCAAATGAATAAAAATTCCCATCAACAATTTCTCTTCTACATATACATACACTTGGCGACTCATTGGCAATAGAATTTTGAAGAGTGATAGGCCGTCTTCTAGCCTGTGTCTTCTCGTATAGAAGTGGACTGTATTTCTCCTAAAGGCATAATTTGCAGCCTATTCTGTTATTTGATGCTGACACTACAGTTCATTTGGAGTCCCACATAAAACCGGTAAGACAGTTTCCTAATGCCATATTTAGTAGGAAGTATTGGATAGCACTGGAAGATAGTGTCAACGAGGAGTAATCTTGACCATCATATATGAAAGCCTTAGCAACTTTTACCGGTTGAGTTCACCGAATTGAAACCAGCATTGTCTGGATTCATCATCTAAGCCCCCGACACATATTCCTTCTCCAGTAAACTGAACACGACCATTAGTTTCTGCTGAAGATTTGAAGTGATGTTCTTTGTGATCCTTTTCTGATGTCGGGTGTATTTCAACCATGCAATTCCAAAGTACACTTGAACACTACATCCCACTGATCTTGAAGGTTGATCTTCAACCTGATATCTCAAATGAAGCTGCAAATAAGCACAGCATATTAATCAGCAACAAAAAGCATGTTTTACTAAGCTTAAAATATTTACTGATAAGTTACAAAACGAGTAATTTTTCCACGGGTCTAAAATTGGAAATAAGTTACTTATGTTGCCAGTCAGCTAAGAAATAATTCCAGAAAAGTAACTTTTTTTACAAAAAAGTAAGAGAGAGGTAACATGTTTGGAAACAATGCAATGTCATAGCAATAGGACCTTCATAGCAAGAGTAATAAAGACCACGAATACATGTCACAGGATTATAACGAGTGTTAAAGGTGCTAGTGTACATACCGTGAAATAGTCACCCAGTGGAACCTCATGGAGTGTCATGACCTCTTCTATAAGCCAACCATTTCTACTCGGAAGACGTGACTTTTGCTGAGTGCTAGTCACTTCTCCTCCATAACGGGATATACGCTTTTCAAATTTGTAGTAAAGTTGCCTCTGATACACATCAGGCTTTTCAGATTCCCAAGGGCTGGGAGTATAATTGAGACATCCGGTTCTCTCCATGACTCTTTGGTCAATTTCACTTCCTCTGAATAGCTCCATAAAGAAACTAGTCTGAAAATGGCAAGTGATAAAAATTGTGAGGCAATCAATCCAAAAAAGAGGGGGGGGGGGGGGGNAGAAATTCTGATAGAGAGATCGGGTCAAGAGAAGATGGGAATGACACTTACTGGAACAGAGAGGATTGAGGAATAAACCATAGACAAATTAACATCCTCGAGACCCAAAAAGGAGCCACTCTCCTCAGTTTGAAGGCCTTTGGCTTCAGATTCTTCGTAGATTGGTTGGAGGATATTAACTTCAAGTTCTTGCACATGACCTTGGAGGTTTTTGGCTGTGGACTCCTCTTCAGATGTTTCAAGTCTATTAGCTTCAGATTCTTCTTCGACTATTTGTACCTTTTGCTCAGGAGTCAATGCCTTTGCCTTCCATAGTGCCATGATTGTTCTATACAACACAACACATACAAGTAACCAAAAGACAATTTAATGCCACGGCCAGACTTATTCCTCTCAGACAGCCGAGGCTATCAAAGAGTAAAACACAGTAAAAAGGAAAGACAAAAAAACTGAATTAAGGAAATTTAAAGCTAATGTTATGCTATTCATAAGAATGCTATCTAATTTTTCAGTGGAATGGACTTAAGAACTGTCGCAAAGTTAAGGTGCTTTTTGGTGAAGAAATGATAGATTGATGACCGAGTTAGCAGATTTTTTGGATGAAAATAGGGAGCAAGACATGACAGCCTGAAAAATGTGAACACTTCTAAGGAAGAAAAGCATGACAGAAGGGTACTAGTATGGCCGAAAATTATGAAAACCCAAAATGTTGGAGATCTTATAAAATTACTGTTGGTATCTGATGGTAAGACGCCTAAGGAAATTTATAGGGCAAGAAAAAAATACCATACAAATGAAAAAAAATAAAAAATAAAATAAAATTCACAAATTATGTTAACTAGTAGAAACACAACTAATTTATATCCGAAAATACCTGTGCGCCACATTGAAAGACACAAAAGAGTGGAAATGAAACTTCAGCCTGCCTTCCTCGTCCTGTGTTCTTGCTCCATGCCGTGCATCAAAACCTCTGCCTGGCCATAAAGTCACGACGATGATTGGACTGCCCATTGATGACAAAGTAGGAGGAATGACTTGAATGTCTTCAATGTCTTCCCAGAGAAAGAAAAACTTGGCCTTATGTCCAAATAAATCTGCATGAAATCCAATTACTCTTGCTGACAGAAACAGACGGCCCTGCCAATGGAGCAGTAATCAGTCACTGAAATATAACTTACAAAAACAAACAAGAATAAGCAACATATCAACAGATTGCAAGTGTTGATTATGTAATTTTTGTATATACAGGCAGAGGTCTTTACAATATCAGCCAATTTGACTGACATTGAGTGAATGAAAAGGTAACCATTGTGAAGACATAAATGACAAGGAAAAACCACAAATACTCAAAAAACCAAGTACCTGGAGAGGCATTTTGCGCTTCAAGTGACAAGAAAAATCATTGATGAGAAATTCCTCTGGGGGAAGCCCAAAGAGTTTCTGGAAAGATGAATTTGTTTGAGGAGAGCGCAACCGTATCTGCAAATTTTTATTTCACTATATTAGACAGCTAAAAAAAGGTGATGCTACAACCAGATAATGTAAACCAGTTGTGAAGTGAATTCAATTGGGCAGAACGCCAGGCACGTTACCTTCTTTCCCACCTCCTTCTCCATCTTAGTTATATAATCTTTGACAGCATTGCTGCCTCGGGTATCATCTAAAAAGATTCTTAAATGCAACTTTGACTGGCATGCCTGAGCTAACTTCCCTCGAAGTGGAATCCAGACGTCCGATAAGTCTGATATATTAGTTTTCAAGAAATTGATTTCAGCGTGTCCAAGAGATGTAGCTTCAGCAAAAGGTCCATCAAAATCAAAAACTTCCACATCCAACATTGATGGAGGCTCATCCATTGCATCAAATTCGAAGATTTCTGCAAGGCACCACATTTCCAAGAAGTAAATTAAACCAGTGATGAACCAACCACTTAATAAGTACGTTATTAGTTCAATTAAGAAGCAAACGTAAGAAATGCTATCAAAGACAAATTCATTAAAATACTTAAAAGATAACAGAAATACCATTCCAATGAGGGTCAGATTTCTGGAACTTGATAGAGCTGGTTTTCATTTTCCCATTGCAAGTAAACACCACATATGGGTCAGAGAACCCGCTCGCATCAACGGCAGCCAAATTGCTTCCTTCTATCAAGGCAACAGTTAGCAACCAACCATCCCCTTGTGCTTTGATCCCATGGTCAGTGCCTGTGATAAACAAAACAAAATTGAACCATGTTGACTCGTTAAGAACACTTAACAATTTTTAACTACTGAGAGCAGAGAAATCAAAAAGATGCAATAAGCACAACTAGATTTGACTTCACCAGGAAGCTAGAATTTCATATATAAACAGACAACGCCAAATCTTAACTCAATTGAATCAGCAATAATATTAGATTACCTCTTTGCACTCTAGCCTGCAAGAAGCGCGAGATCGACTCTAGCACCCGTTTACCTTGCAAAATCAACACTCCACATACAATCAATTCGCCAATGGAGTCCGGCAAGTCCAATCCAACAAACTCAAGTCCCTGAATTGTGCTAGGCATGACCAGCCAGATATGCATGAACACATACAACCCCATAAAAAAAATTGAAATTACAGTAAAATTAGCAAAATACTGAACAGCCAATTTCCAGTCTGACGGGCTCTCCACCTGAAGAGATGCCAAAAGTTGATCCCTCTCCGAACCTATGTCCTTCACATCAACTGGGTTCACTTTCTGAGATAACAAATTTGAGTACTGCTCAAAACTTTCCTTTATACCTTGTCGTGTTCCACCTTCAATCATACCTTTCATCATAGTGCTCTGCAAAAAGTTAACACGCCATGAAACTACCAGTCGAGAAGACTGGTTTCCGGTGGGCTGCTCGGGTCCCGGAGTGATGCAATAAAGCACTTCTACCCTAAAACTTTTCCCATATGGAGCATCTGGAGTGCTCACACTGGATAAAACTGCATAGATCTTCCCGTCAGCAATCAAATATGTTTGCTCCTCAATAGCTTTCAAAGCCTTAATCAGTTTACTTGCGGCCTTAGTATAAGTAAACACTCTTTTTAAGCTCTCATCACCATTTTCAAATTTCCAAGATCCTATTTGCAACTCGGTGGATCCCTGCATGTCTGTTAGAGATTTCAAAAAATCTGACTCGGGTGAAAAAAGTAACAAGTTCATTTCACGAGGTGCAACCGCATACAGTTGGTCTATAACTATCCCTCCAGGTAAACTATTCGGAACTTCACCTCCTTGTTCTCTCGTCTCCAAACTTTTCATTACTTCTTCAAAATTTCCAGACAAAGACTGCTCTTCAAAATTGGGCCCCAAACCAACTGGATTTGTACTTTCTGATAATTCTGTCACATTAGGTGGTTCGACCAAGTTTGTGGGAGTTGTATCGACATTTCTGCTGAATATTTGTGCAATTCGACGTGCTACAGTTGATGGATGTGACTTATCCTCAGAAGTTGGAACTTCTTCAGATCTCATTGGTGAGAACGATCTCAATGAGGAAGACCTAAAAGGAGAGTCCATTGCTATATCAAAAGACTTCATTGGTGATGATACAACATCGCCACTGGAAGGCAAGTCCAACAATGAATTATTTTGCAAGAAACATAAAGTGAGAAGAATTTCACCTGGTGGAATACAAGACTAAGTGTCAATCGGTAAAGCACAAAGTAATTCAAGACTTCTGAAGCAACAACGATAGTTCAAGGATGCAAGAATGAAGAATTCAATATGATTACAACAACTGTGTCATTTGATTACACTTCAGGACACAATACCTAACTAGTCAAGAACAAAAGTGGGTGTACTTTGTGAATGTTCTTTATCTGAACCCACCCAAAACGAAACTATACAATCGAAACTGAAGCAAGCAAGAAAGCAAGATATAAATTCTTAGATACATCAGTCAAATGTCACACATCTCTACTTACGATTGAGCTCGATTTTCTTAAGTTTAAGTACCCATTCTGAAGTCGTACATCACTTTAAATTCAAATTCGAAACGTAGGACACAATTCTTCGATCTTCACAGCTGTTTGTCAAACAATTAATTTTTCAACTAAACATACTTCAAACATCCAAATCCATTTTAAGCAAACCATTCTTTTAAAATTTCCATGTTCAAACCTTATTGTCAAATGCCGAAAACAAAAGCATTCATATGTTTACAATAGTTTCATATATAACAACTGACAAGCAATTTAAGACATCTCCCCCCTACTCCCTCCCCTCTACATATAAATATATCCACCCGCACACACACTCGCACGCTCACTCTCTCGAATAACTACACTGGTGCTAATCAAATATTTATAGTTGAATAATTCATTTCAAGATCCCAAATCTTCCATAAAGGGTGTTGCTAAAGTCTATGTTTCCAACTAAAGTCAAATGAAAAGAAGCAATCCAAAACTGATTTGATATTACCATAAAATACTACTACTGACATATAACAAGAACAACTCATTGACTTCCAATTAGCTAAAGTGAACAACATACCACAATCCTTATTCTTGGCTTTCTTATTCCTAGGCTGCAATGTGTACCAAGAAGTGCCAAGGGATTTGTCATTGGCTTCAATAACTCGTACAACAGACACTTTGATATGCCCAATAAAATCATCCTTTAAGTACTTATCTTCATCAAATACAGAAATTACAATCTCTTCTTTCAAGTCATCAACTTTGAAAGTAAATTCCTCACACCATGATGGGTTCAAGCACTTCTTTACAACTTTAGTCCTGAACTTCTGCCTTCCCAACTGCAGCTTCACATATGGATCGCTGAACCCATTTGGGTCCATTGCTGGTATTTTTTTTGCTTCAATTACACGTACTAAAAGCTTCATATTAAGCAAGAATCAGTACAGTATTAACCCTGATCAGGCTTGACAAGTTAATTTACAACAAAAAAGATTGGATTTTTTTTTTGGAAAATGTTTGACCAAGAAAGAGATGCATTAAATGTAATGAACTGAAAAGTAGTTCATTGGATTGGAAAAAATCTTGAAGGTTCAGATAAATATGAAAGAATATGAAGTATGAGAATTGACTTTTAAAAACAAATTTTTGCAAGACAATACAAATATAATCAGGCGAAAAGGGAAATAAAAAGATTTTAAAGTTTGAATCTTGGAGTAGAAAATTTAAAAGTCCTCCAATTTCTAATGAAAATAAAAGGAAAAAAAATCAAAATTTGAGCTGGAAATGAAAGGAAATAAGTGGAACAGGGGGACAAAAAAGAGGGATCTGACCATTAATGAATGATTTAAATTGACAAGCAAGATGAGCTTCAAATGGAACTTCAAGAAAGCAAGTATATTTTACAACCCACAAAAGGGATTTCAATTTTATGGGTTTCTATAGAATCAATTCCGTTTCTTTCATAGATAAGGAAAGGAGGTGGAGGGTGGCGTGGTGGTAGGAACATTTGAAGAAAGGACTTTTCTGCACCCTTTTCCAGCTGCAACTGCGCGTTTTTGGATTCGTGGACTTTAGTACTTTACTAAAATACAAAGACGAACAATGAAAAAAAAATAAAAATGCTCTTTTTATTGATTAATCGGTTGCTTAAACAAATTGGTGACTGTTTTAATTTTTTTACGTGCATTAATCAGAAATTTCTTTCATTGGGGCTGATTATATATACCTTCGAAAATGAAAAGAAAACGATCCGATGAATGAATTTAGGAGGAATAATGGAAGAACATCAATTCAAATCTTACTTTTGATTAATAGCCTTTTGTGCATATAGAGTGCAATATTCATTGTTTGACGATATTATTTACCATTTTTTTTTTCTACATACTCATTTTCTAATTTCTAATACACATACGTAAATTTAAATATTTTATATATTTTTTAATCACACATTCTTTTATAAATTACTATTCAAAACATAATTTTTACAAAATAATGATCATCAAACAGTGGCTAAATGTATAGCTCTTTATTTTTAAATAGGGTAATTATCACATAACGTTCAAACCTTTCATTTTTATTGTGAAAAACGTCTCTGCATTTCATTTTTTTGGCATTTTCATCCATATTTTCAACTTTCATTGTGCAAAAGGTCGTTCATCCATTTTCTCAATTAAAAATTATAAAATGACGAATATACCCTTCTCTTTAAATAAAACAAAAGGAAAAAGAAAAAATTAATTACAATCACAGTCCCAATTTTTTTTTTTTAAGCACAAATGAGTCTCAAATTAATTATTAAAAGGGTAATTAGCACATAATGTCAATACCTTTCACTATTATCATAAAAAATGTCCATACTTTTTTTTTTTTCATTTTCACCATTAATTATACATTTGATTACGCAAACCATCATTTCTATCCATTTTCATCCAACTTCTCAATAAAAGTTGTGAAATGACGAATATACCCTCCTATTTAAATAAAAAATCTAAACGGTTAATTGCAACCGTAGTCCCAAATTTTTAAAAAAATTACAAACGAGTCCCCACTAAATTATTTAAACTTTTTAATTTTTTTGAAGAAGTTCAAACGAGTCCCAATTAAATTTATTTAAAAATATATAATCCCTAACTATAATAGTTTCTCTATAGTCTTTTGATCCTCGAGGCAAGGATGTATGGAAAGACGATATCAAGGAGACACATCCTGTTTGAGCCACCTTATTGTAGAATGAGAATGAAAAATATAGTCGTTATTGAGACCCACACAAGAGATAGAAAATTTGAATTTAAATGTTGATGTGATGGATAACGGTCACATTTTTTCATTTTAATGAGATAAAAAGGTGGCCCAAACGGGGGCATAATAAGATGAAAGTGACACTTTATTGTTAAAGAATGTCAATTAAAAGACAGAAGGTTGCAAAACAAAATTTTCCACTTTTGAATAATATAAGTCCTATCAAAAAAATGACGTCGTTGAGAAGGGAAGCGAAGATGACATGTTATCTTTAAAAAATTACAAGTGAAGACTTTTCACTCATATCATCATAAGAGACTTATCCAAAAAATTATCTTAGGAAAAAATGATGTATATAAAATACGGGTCTTAGATAGCATGCTAAATTAATTAACGTTATTCAATTATTACTTAAATTAGTGTTCAGTATAATAGTCTAAGTCAAAATCTAGACTTTAATATTCTAATATATATTTTTTTCAAATTTATTTTCAATAAAATGATTCTTACAATAAAATAATTTTACACGTGAACCTATAAATTTTCTTTATTTTTGAACCATGGATTCTTAAAAAAACCACTTTACACAAAATTTATTCTCAATAAAATCCTTGCCACACGCACACACATATAGACCCCGTTTGATTCTCATTTTTGGGTAAAATGTATTATAGAATAGTGACTTTTTAAAAAATGTGTAGTTAAAAAGTATGAAAATGTTTTTGAAATACCCATATAGTTATTTTACGAGAGAATGTGTGGTTAAAAATGAGTTTTGAAAGAACGTATTCTTAAAAAAATGGGGCTCAAACGGGAGCATATATATAATAATTTATGCGGCACCAAGAATTTCCAATCAAGAATTCAAGATTAATCTCACTGTTCATTGGATATCAAATCATTATTATTTAGTGTGATCTCATACTAATGGCCCGTTTGATTCTCATTAATGTAAAATGAGAATGAAAAATATAGTCGTTATTGGGCCCCACACAAGAAATAGAAATTCAAAATTGATGGCTTGATGCGATGGATAACGGTTATATTTTTCATTTTTATGGATGAAAAATGAGAAACAAACGGGGGCTAAATGAAAAGATTTGAAGCCTTGAACACGATTTTTGTAAATAAAAAGCAAGAGTCAAGTTCGACTGCTTCATAAGTGAATAAGGGTTGACTTTAGCTAATGAATTGATCTTTTTGAGTGATGGTAGTATTTTACCAAAAAATTCATTTTATTATTTTTAAGACAGCATAGTATATGTCTTTATGAACATCCTTTTCTCCCTTTTGTCATTGTTTATATATCAGCTAATAAACGACATATAGTGAAAGGCGGCTGATGGCTCCAGTTTTAATTAATTTTCGACCATTTGCAATGGCAACACTCGTGACTGCTTCTAGATGAGTTAGCTCCTGTTTGATACCAATTAAAATTAAAATTTTAATTTAAGTTAAAGTTAATAATGAATTTTAATCGTATATTTTACGGGTTTCACAATTTTTTAACCACACATTTCATCACGTTCTATCAAAATCTACTAAAAATTTTATTTTAATCCCCATCAAACAGTGACTTAATGATTTCTCAAAAAGACAAATTTTCTACAAGAAATATATATTTTTATTATGATATAAGGATCGTAGATTTATGAAAAACGCATTAAAAATTGATGAATAATATTTCAACATCTTTATTTATTAATTATGTTTATTATTTTCCAGTCAAATGTACTAAATACACGATAAATAAGAAACATAAATAACTAATGAGAAGTAAGATAAAAATTATTTATTCGAATTTATTTCTTTATTGACTTTATATTAGTCTTTTAATGCTTGAATTCCTCTTTTCAAGTGGTCCAAAAATTACACGAGGTGTGACTTTACTTTCATTTCTACTTCTCTCCCACTAATTATCCTACTAAGCATACGCTTTAAGGCAAGCTAATGATCGTCTCGACCTCGAAGAGAGGTTAGATGAAAATGAGAAAAATAAGAAACTACTTGTGCAATGAGGGAAACAAGAACATCCATAAAAAATACCTAGAAATTCAATTCCAAGATTCTTAAAACAAAGAACATAATCAATCATTCTACATCCATGTAGAAAAATTAAGGGTAGTTTCATAATGTTATAATCTGAAATAAAGCAGTGCACTGAAGGGAAATCTTTTCCCTAACTAATAAAACATAAATACAGATCCATCCAAACTTCCTCTGCATATATCATTCTTGTACTTCTCTTATTTTTGTCTCTTGTAAATCTTGCCCAAGAAGGACTTCAACACAGCCTGCACGGCTTTGCTTGGGTGAGCTTCGATAGAGCTAGTGAGTTTCTCGTAGCTCTTGCCTTCGTACTCCTCAAACACACCCTGCAGTTTGAGCTCATTATAGAGGGCCTTGATTTTAGCAACTTCAGCAGGATCTTTCTTTCCGTAGTGCTCCTGTAATAAATGCAGTTGTAATTGAACGTATTTTAATCTGATGGGGTTAAAATGGTATGCATAGTGGAAAATTTTGTCCTTACGAATAAAATTTTCTTTTGCTCTTCGTTGCAAAGTTCCAAGGCTTTTACAACCAACCAAGAACATTTGAAATCTTCAATATCGGTCCCAATCTGATGATAATGAATAGTGGAAGAATGGGGTAAGAACTAACAGCAAACAAAATGTTGCAAATATTGATTAGCAGAAAATTTTGCCTGGAGGAACTCACCTTCCCAATCCGTTCAGGTTCACCAAAACAATCCAAATAGTCGTCCTAATAGATACAAAAACCATGTTATGAACCAATATTGTTTCTCGTAACATTGATCTATTGCAGCACACCGCACATAATAACTAATGAACACTACCCTGCTATGTTAAAAATAGAAACGGTCTGCTTGGAAATAAATCTTGGAGAAATTGAAAAATTCTCATCCTAGTACGTTTCTGATTATGAATCTACTTATATCGGAAAAACTCACCTGTACTTGAAAGTAAATTCCCATGTCAATAAGTATGTTTTTCACATCCACATGGTTGTCCAAGTTCTCATTAGCCATGAGCAATGCGCAGGCGACCTGCGTACATAAAGGCAACATAAAATTTGAACTAGTCAATAACTGCAATTTCAGTTCCATATTAAGAAATGGATCCAAACAAGTTTCTTACTCACCGGAATATAAAATGAGTAGTAAGCAGTTTTATACTGAACAATACGCCGGTGACTGCACAAGATTGAACGAATTCAATTTATTAATTGCAAAAAGAAAATCGAGAAACTGAGTGATGCATTCCAGGTCTGAGCTCCATTGAAATGCTGACAGTACCACTTATTTGTCAAAATAAGTGCCATCAAATAAGATATATGAGAGTCCTAAAATGAAAACCCTTGCATGAAACAGCGTACACAACAAAATCAACACGGACCCAGAATTTTGATGAAGTTTTTGAAGACAATATGGCACGTTTGGTAGGAAGAATTGGATAGCACTAAACAATACTGAGAACAAAAAAAAGTTAAAATCTTGGTTACTAAAGAGTCCAGGCCTATCCAAATTGCACCGAATATGCACTAAACGTGCACCATTCCAACAGGTCTCCAGTGATATGCATACATCTCTATTCACTGTCTAGTGCTGCACAAAACATGCACTAAATGTACACCATGCCTACAGGTATGATTCTTTATCCCATTGTCCAGAGCTGCACCAAACGTGCACTAAATGTACAAGATTTGTACAGGTCTTTATCGGTACATATAATTCTTTATACCAAGAAGGAAATATAGTTAACACCCAAAAATTGGTCCTTCATATAGATTGCACAATGATAATGTCAAATAATTCAACAGAAAATTTGACTCACAGGGACAATGAGTATTTTGACAGATCTTTTTCTCCTTCAATAGTAGTAATCAAATCTATCATCTGTCCTGAAGCAGTCTGGAACTCAACCTACAAGCAGAACACGAATTAAATTCAGAATATCTTAACAAGAGATACAATCAAATGAAGTCCTCGCTAGTCAGTTACCTCATTGAACAAATCCAATAGATCCACGTAGTAAGGCTTATCTCTGAAGTGTTTCTTGAGAATTCTAGGGATGTGGTTACGAAGAATGATCCCATCATTTGCAGCAATCAGACCAACCTAAAACATAAAATTTATCAAGATAATGTCTTGCTGGAGACAAAACTGTGGGCCATACTAACAGGCGATCAAAATAGTTTTGCAAAAACCTTTGGAACCCGGAACCAACATGGTTGACCACGACGAGTGTGAGAATCGTCCATAATATCATCAAGGACAAGAAAATATGCCTGAAGCTGCAAATTTCGTCAACGTGTAAATATGAGAATTTTGTGCATGAAAACATGCAATTGCAAACAAATGTAAACTAAGCACGCGGCATCATAAATTGTGTTTGACATACCCATTCAATACACCAGCCAAGAGCACTAGCAAGAAAGATTTCCTCTTCTGTTAGCTCTTTTCCTTCTTTTAGCAGCTTGTAGCTATCAATAACAGACAGGCCTCGGTTTAATTTCCCTGAAAATCACAATTCATTCTGGCAATATTAGCACGGGATGCTTCTTTACAAAACATCAAGCTCTTCAAATAAGTAAAATGGCATGTGTCTCACCTCCAGGAACATTGTAGTCCAGCATCTGCCACAGATATAGGAAAGATCAAATCAGGAACGACAAATAAATGCATAACTAAGAATAGTGTGTGTATACAGTCACGTTCTAATAATTATTCGAGAGAAGTCGCAACTCTGTTCATATAACTATGAATTAACATTCCACATGTCTATTTACATACCCCCAGCAAGCACGCACGCACGAACATATAATTAACATTGTCAACAAGAATGAAGAAGTTATGTTTAAACAATACCATAACTCTTTAGTCTAAGCAAAATCGTCACGAGTTTATGAACATATTAGGAGCAGATTCAAGGTTTAAGTTAGATTTAAAATATAATTATGTGCACAAACTAAAAACTGTGATGCCATAATAATTCTTCTTGGTAGAGAATTAATGCACATTTTTGGCACAAAGTTTATCCAAAACAGGTTGCTTTGTATAATAAAAAATGTCTCAAATCTAAGTTATTTCATCTAGAATATTGTAGGGAGGAGTAAGAGTCTTTCAGTTAATATCTTAGAAATTTTGGTTGAAGAATTTAGAGAATCACTTTCTACTACAAGAGTAAATGAATCTTCAACATCCATGTCAAGAAGTGGAACTATAAATAGCGCTGGAGTGCTCGTTAGTAACAAAGCAAAACAAGCTAAACTAGTATAAAAATACGAATCTCCTTCCATTCTAAGCTATTTCTTTTGGCGAACTTTTCAAAAATAGTCGTGCAATGGTCAAAATGAAAGGAAAAGGATAGAGAAAAGAGAAAAAGGCTAATAGATTTAAAAAGGAATGAAAGTGAAGAGCTTATCAATATGTCTAGAAGTCAGAGGAATCATGTTGTAAGTGGGTATAAATTGCGCCAATTGCATTAAATTATTGCTTTATTGCATACAGCACACCATTAAAGTTGTCAAGAATAACTGTTACCACTTATAGAGACAAAATATGTTGCATAAAAGATTAGCATCCATAATCCTACAAATATATTCCACTCACTTGTATCTTCTGTGCACAATATGTGTAAAATTTCAATAACCCATCCCACCTAACCCTAAAATAAAAAAAAATACCAATATTATATATTATTTTCTTCTCAAATCATGATTTTTCTACTTCTCTAATTGGATCATCCTCAAACCAGTCCCGTTCTATCATTTTAATTGCATAGCATATAATAAAGAATTAAGCTATTTTGCAAAGTTCTGAAGAACTTTAGATCTTAAATAAACAAAATTTATTCCATAATTTAACTACTTAAATTCACTTTTGGTATCAAAATAAAACAAATATTCAGTAGAATCCTCTTGTACCGGCGAATAAATTGTACAAAACAAAATAAAACTCACCTCTTCAACCCATTCGCGAGAATTATCAGTCCATTCGAAAGCTGGATCACTCAACAGCTCAGATTTCAAAACAGAGTATACCTTCAAGAATTCTGTTCTCATATCCGAAGTCGGCCCATTCAGATTTGCCATCACACTTCTATTCCAATAATACAAGACAAAGGAGAGAAAATGAAGGTGTATGCGAAAATCAGAATCCTATTGAATTGAAAGAAATGAAATGTGCTTGGGTCCGCCAGATTTTATTGTGAATGTACACTCACATGCATCCACTTTGGAGGCTATAAAATTCATAAAATATTGTATTTGGTCCTAGTTTCTTTTCCTTTTTCCAATTATGCCCCTGTTTGAGCCACGTTAAAATTTTTATTCTCATTCTTCTATTCATTTTCAACCACACATTCTTCGATAAAATAATATTTTTCATGACATCAATAATTTTTCCTTCTTTTTCAACCACATATTCTCCACTAATCTACTATTTCAAAATACATTTTTTCAAAATAATGTGGCTCAAACACACCCATACGATACAATTTGTGCAAATTGACACCGGTGCCACCCCTGGTAAGAAAATGGCAGAAGGTTTTTCTAATTTAAAGGAGGGTATATGTGAGAAATTACCTAACATGGAAAATATCGAAAACCAATGACAACGGGACATGTCAATGGATGGGTTGGTGGATGATACTTCATAAGTAGGAAAATATTAGCCGTTTTGTTTGATCCATTTAACTTATTTAATTGCCCATCTAGGAATTTTCATACACAATGCAATTTGTTCAGAACACTTCAACGTTTGTTTTTCTTTCTTTATTCCTCCTAAGCAAGTGAGTCAAAAAATTGGATCTGTGGATGACATTCTCGGAATTTTATATCGAATATTGATATCTGGATTATGAACGATGTTTAACGTAAATGAGGGTCTCGATATAATACGTCAAAGACTGTTTTTTTATTATTATTAATTCTTATTGCTCGTATATTATTTTGTTAGCCTATTTTATAAAATTCTCAATTATTTATATATTTTGTAAAATTTGCAATTTTTAATAACGTACAACTCATTGATGTATTTAAAAATGCTTTATTAAATTTAAACGCATTACATGCTTCCACAAAATGCCCAAGTACAGTGCTGAAAGTCGAAAGATACCAAATTTTGACGGTTTGATTTGAAGTTTGGGACCGTAGTTGATAGTCAAAGGGTTTATAGTCAAAGGTGGAGGGTGTACTAATGTGTAATGGGTTGGGTCAAAATTGATATGCCCATTAAATTTTACGACTATGACCACTTGCACTTCTAACTATTCTACAGGAGTTCACAAAGTTCTCAAAAGCAAGTATTTCGTGGTCTTTGAAAATTTAGAACTCTGCTTCGTGTACAGAAGCAGAGGCCATAGAACGCCAACAGAGAACACACACGGTGGGACCTGCATATATATATATATATATATATATATATATATACTAGGTACAAGCAACGTGCAATGCACGTTTGCTTAGTTTATATTTAATATTTTTGTTTAATAATTGATTTGTTA
>CAIGRT010207178.1:0-12910 GCA_903798405.1 Fraxinus platypoda | reverse complement strand
TTTTTTTTTTAAACACAACTCATATTACTCAATATAATATACATATAAACAATTTTTATAATATTTAAATTAAATCATCACATCATATCATTAATTACATTCAAATCAAACATTAAATACTCCTAAAAATGTGTTATTAAGGATAATTTAGACATTTTGCACAAAAAAGTGACATTTTTGCTCACAAAAAATGAAAATAACAAAAAAATTTGGATTTTCAAATTTAGTGACATTTATGAAAATTTCCCTTTATTTTAGAGTTATGCTACACTTACCGAATTTTTTTACCAAATCCTTTACACCCCCACTCACATTAGGGGTGATGACCACAAGCCGAAATTTTTAAATACATGTGGAGGCCGCGCTTTTTGTGAGAGGGGGTAAACCATTAGGTAACCCCCTCCGGCACACTAGATTAATTCTTTATTTTATTATTAGTTTTTTTAACAATTATCATTTTACTAGCGGTATGCTATTATCTGATTGATTCTTGTAGTTGACAATTGGCCAATACAGCAACTATAGGAAAAAAGACAAACCCATAGAGGAATGGAAAATTTCAGGTCATTGAATGAACATTTTAATTCTTATTTTGATGGGTGAAATGAAAATGACACGTAAAAAAATTATCACTTAAAGAATAGAACTAACACACATGCTACAATTAAACAATAATAGGGCGTTGAGTTGAAATTTCAATTAATATTTTTCATAAAGGGAATAAAAGAATTTCGCCCCGACCCTAAAAGGAGGCTCAAATCTAGTCTCACTGTTAGACCTCTTTTGGGAATAAAAGAATTTCGCCCGTCCCTAAAAGGAGGCTCGAATCTAGTCTCACTGTCAATGTCATGGCTAGATGTGCGACTCATGTGCGTTTGACAAGAAAGCAAGGCAACATGGGACGTATGTGCTCGTGATGCGTTCATTCGGTGTGATAATGAAAGCATTGAGTGCTAATTCATTTGATGACAGCATTGCATTGCTAGAATTATCTTGATATGACGGAAGACTACCGTCACGGTTGTTACTACGTTAGTTTTTGTATAAATTCTAATTGACGCAACAATAAAAATATGTATTGATCCTTCACATTTTGCATTTGAATGTCCTTGTTGTGGAGTAATAAATGTTGGGAAGAGTTCCGATAAATACCATGTTTGTATCCTATTTTCTGCATTTTTACATAAAGTAAAATCTCAAACAGATCCTATGTCGAATAGAAAGACTTCGCTCCTACAAATTGAACTAAGACTTGACCTTAAAATTTTAATCAGGCTGGCCACATGGAATGCAAAGCCACAAAAAAAGTTAATTTGGAGACCAACAATATATTTAATAAATCATTTCTTTAATCCGTATCGAATAAAAATGTCAATAACTTATGTTATATCAAAATATAGAAAACTTGAAAACCCACAAAAAATATATTGAAACCTACATTTGATTGTTTAATTGGATTAATAGGTAACAGATCTTTTTGGTTTTACTCCCAAATCACGTAATCACCGTCACCTTTTTTCCTTTTTTTTTTCCAAAAGTTCTCCCTTCCAATTTTTTAAAATCCAAACTAGGCTTGCCATGTAATAACACCAATTCAGGTCATCGGGTGCTTAACCCTATACCATCAGGGACTGAAACTATGAATGGATCTTACCTGGCGGTAAAAAAAATTCGAATCATGCTATATGTACATAATTTGTTCATAGAATTCCTTCACAGATTATAGTTGGCGTCATTTCATTGGTAGTTTAAAAAAAAAAAAGAATAAAGAAAAAACAGATCCCTGTAAAATATCTGTGAAGGAAAAGCCTCTACACATGGCTTTGAAAAGCCGAAGCATGCCACATGATCTTGGTGGGACCCTTGAAAATACTCAGGACCAATTGTGCCTAATTATGTGTGCCACTTTCTTTGATTTTTAACGAAATAAAGGATAAGCATTGTCAATAGAAAATTCAAATATGTTTATTAAAATGCAGATACATAATCATATAACTATTAAAAACAGAAAGAGAGAGTTTAGTGAGGAGAAGAAAAATAAAAGAGGGAGAGACATTGGCAGAACCAGAGGGGAAATACTGAAGGAAAATGATAGTGGTACATCAAGTGATACATCAAGGTGTCCATAATGGACACCTTGCAGCCATCTATTGGAGGGAGTGCTAGTGGGACCGGCACTCCCTCCAATAGATGGTTGCAAGGTGTCCATTATGGACACCTTGATGTATCACTTGATGTACATGTAGAACAACCCAATACTGAAATAGTGCTTCAGATATGGAACCAAAGTTGAAAAATCTAGGCAGCTCTTTAAAGGTGCCTAATGTGCAGGAATTGGCTAAGGAGAAATTGATCACTGTTCCAGCAAGATACCTGCGTCCTAATCAAGACCATCTCATTTCTTCCTTACCCGGAAATCAAATTCCGGTCATTGATATGCAAATCTTGACAGAGAATGATTCAGAGATTGAAAAACTGCACACTGCATGCCAAGAATGGGGTGTATATCAGTTATTTCAACCTGATATGGTCCATCTGTAGGACATATTCTGGCAGCTCAACACATTTTGACACCAAAATGATCCTATAATCAATCATATGTAAAGCGTTACCTAGCATGCTTCTACTTGATTAAAGGTTGATGAAATTTACTTGAAGTTGAAGAAATTTCAAGATAAACTTAGATTGAATCACTTGTCTTGTCTTTACTTGTACTTCTTGATCCAAAATTCGATAACAATGAAAAGAGTTTCTATGCCACAATCCAAACGCCCTTTATGTGATGATTGTATGCTTAAAAATGATGATTCCTTGCCTTCGCAGTTTAGCACAATTTTTCCATCTGAATTTTTGTGTATTTCTTGAGAGAAGTCTTAACCTCCCACTTTCATGTCACTATTGAATCAAGGGAGTTTTTGTTGGCTATAGGTGGTGCGAAGTTATTGCACAAATCAAATAATAACTTCTCCCGGAAACCATTTTCATATTACATGGGACAGGTCAACCCACATGGATGACTTGCCCAATTTCAACATCACATCAAATATCCATTAATTTCAGTCTAATATTCTTTTATGTGATTACAACAATGAATGCTTGGCTACTTGCAGTTGATCAACCATGGAGTGAGCTCTTCAAAGGTGGAGAAAATAAAGTTAGAAGTTCAAGAATTCTTTAATCTCCCAATGGGGGAAAAGAAGAAGTTTAGTCAAGGGCCAGTGGACGTACAAGGTTATGGACAAGCCTTTGTTGTATCAGAAGAGCAAAAGCTTGATTGGGCAGACACGTTTTATGTAATCACCTCACCAATCGAATTAAGAAAGCCTCACTTAATTCCCAAGCTGCCTGCTAAATTCAGGTAAGATTTTACGTAGTACTGAACAACATTGAACAATCTTGTAGTGCCTTATCCAGTGCAACCTTACACCATGTATCGAATTTGTGGTTACTTGGCTCCTTTATTCTTGATTTTTGCAGGGATTCCATTGACGAATATGCAGCAGAATTGAGAAACCTTGCCCCCAAAATCATAAACTTAATGGCTCAAGCTTTACACATGAAAGCTGAGGAAATGAATAAGGTTTTTGAAGAAGGGATGCAAGCAATGAGGATGAATTATTATCCTCCCTGTCCACAACCAGAGCTCGTTACTGGCCTCTGCCCTCACTCAGATGCGGTTGGACTCACCATCCTCCTCCAAGTCAATGAAATTGAAGGTCTCCAGATTAAGAAAGATGGGGCTTGGATTCCTGTTGTACCACTCCCTAATGCTTTTATTATCAACATTGGGGACATCTTGGAGGTATTTGTACACGATCCAATGGCCTAAAATCACTCCAATTATAAATTGTTCTCAACAGTTTGTGTAGCTATAAATTCTATTGTACTCATTGAGATCTGTTGAGTCTGTATATCGTTTCTGTTAGATCTTGACAATTACATGTTTTTGACAGATTGTAACTAATGGGATTTACCGGAGCATTGAGCATCGGGCAACTGTCAACTCGAAGAAAGAAAGGCTCTCCATTGCCACATTTTTCTATCCAAATGTGGATGGTGATTTAGGTCCAGCACCAAGCCTTGTGACTCCAGAAACACCAGCAAAGTTCAAAAGAATCAGCTTTGTTGATTACAGGAAGGGATTTTTATCACGTGAACTTGATGGGAAATCGTACGTTGACGCCATGAGAATTTAGGGTAAGAAAAATATTGTCTTTTCATGTATGCTGAGTTCATTAACTGAGAAATATAGTGCCAGCTGACATTTTTGTGTGCAAGTATGACTACTGTGATCTTTACCCAAAATCAAGTCGCTTTGATAGATTAAATCTGTGTCAAACAAGTAGAAGAATGGTCCGAGTCTTGCAAATGTCATTTTGTACACAATCTTGAAATAGTTAATTATTTCATCACATTTTTTCCCCGTAATTATAGTAAATCTTGTTAAGTCCAAGATAAGGATTAAGTGACTTATATATCTAGTAGTAATTAATCTAATTACACCTTTCATTTAGTGGGGATTAAAAGCAAATATTTAGTATATTTTCATAAAAGTTAATGAAATAAGTGATTAAAAAGTTATAGGTCCGATGAAATATGTGATTAAAATTAATTGTTGACATCGACTCATATTAAAATTCTCTATCAAACAGGGACTAAATCAAAGTTCAAAATTTTCAGTGACATGAGACTGTCAAACAGAGTGGTGGGTCGCTTTATTCTGAACTAGAGTGCAGAGCAACCAATGATGCATAGACCCCATCTTTCATTTTCATCAGCACGTCGTGACATCCCTTTTCAGCAATAACTCCATTCTTCACAACAGCAATGGCGTCTGCCCCCATTATCGTAGTCAGGCGATGAGCTACAACAATGGTAGTTCTGTTCACCATAACTCGATCTAATGCTTCCTGAACTATACGCTCTGACTCAGCATCCAATGCACTTGTTGCTTCGTCGAGCAAAAGGATCTTTGGATCTTTCAGTATTGCTCTTGCTATTGCAATTCTTTGCTTTTGTCCACCAGACAATTGAATTCCTCTCTCTCCAACGTTAGTATCATATCCTTGAGGCAATCCTGATATGAAGTCGTGTGCATTCGCAGCTTTTGTCGCTGAAACGATCTCTTCTTCAGTTACGTAGCCCCTTTTCCCATAGGCAATGTTTGTGCGGATTGTCTCATTGAAGAGAATAGGTTCTTGACTCACTAATCCCATTTGTTGCCTCAGCCAACTTAACTTGAATTTTCTGATTTCCACTCCATCCAAAAATATTTGGCCGAAGTCAGGATTGTAGAATCTCTGTATCAAACTGATAACTGTGGACTTCCCACTTCCACTTTCTCCTACAAGAGCCATTGTCTGCAAAAAATAAAATAAAAAATAATTTTTTTTTATCTAAATTCAAACAAAACGACAATCTAAAGCAATATAGGAGGGATTAGATTTGATCTATTTGGTTGAGTGAATAATACCTTCCCGGAAGGCATACTCAGGCACAAATCCTTGAAGATTTGAATATCTGGCCGTGTTGGATACTTGAAGCTTACATGTCGAAATTCAATTTCACCTCTAACACTAGCCAATGTTGTGCCTTCTTCGCTATTTGAATCAATTTCGGGTTTACTATCCAGGATCTCAAATATAGAAGCAGCAGAATCCTTAGCTTTGTTCACGTCTGGAGCCATTGCACTAGTTTGAGAAACTCCAATAGCTGACATTGTTAGAGCAAAGAAAACCTGCAGATGATTTTGGTTCAATTGAAGACAAGTTCAGCAAGAGAATGATAAGAACAAGAAATCTTAAATTTACCTTGAACACGTCCCCAAATGATGCTCTCCCATGTTGAATTAGAACAGCTCCAATGTAGAAACAGAAGGAATTTGTGCAAAATAGAGCAAAAGAACCGGCTCCAAAACCTGCTCCACTAACAAGTCCAATCCGAACTCCTTGCTTCACAGGAACCTCACATTTTTGCTCATACATTTTCATCACCTTCTCTTCTGCACTAAATGAGGCAACAGTTCTGATGCTGCTCACAGCATCATTTGCCACTTGACTAGCTTCTTCATACATCACCTGAATTTCGTATATTTTATAATTACTTAGATGTCTGTATATAAACACAAGTAGTACTTGAATGATTATAATATATAGTTAAGGTACAGAAAATAACCTTGGCATCTGCACTGAAACCTTTGTAGAACCTCATCTGGAGGAATCCTTGCAAACCAACAAGGGGCAGAACAAGAAGGATTATGATGGCTAGCAACCAATTAGCTGTGAAGGCTATAACGAGACCTGCTATCACCGTCGCTATATTCTGGACTATTAGTGCTAAAGCATCGCCTACAAGGCTCCTTACAGTCGAGGCATCGGTAGATAACCTTGCACCAACAGCACCACTGCGTCCAACAAACATTTCCCTTTTAGTTTTAATTGAATACAATTAAACAATTTGATAGTTACTAGTAAAAGAATTTACAACCTTGAGTTGCGAGGATTATCAAACCAACTAATCTCCTGGTGCACTACCTTCTTGAATGACAAGGAACGAATTCTTTGTATCAACTTACCACCAGCAATTCCAAAAAAGGAATTTTGTATTGGTACAACCACCAAGGTACATATGCCAAGGATAACTAACATGAGTCCCCAAAACCCGGAATCTTCCCTAAGCTTGTGTGCAGGTTCAAAGAAAATTTTAATAGCTGATGAAAGTAAGAGTCCAAATATTGGAAAAACTACGCCGTGTGCCCCAGCTGCCAATGATCCTAGCAGCAAATATGGCAACTCGGGTTTGTTTAAGTATGCAAGGCGTCTAATAGAAACTTTCTTATGTTCCTTTGAAGTCTTGAGTTCCTTTTCATCTCTGGTATCTTCAGTTTGAGCTTCTTGATAGTCAATATGACCAGGAACACCAAAGGGAGGGGGAAGTGATCTGTTGCTTGTTGATCTCCTCATCGAAATTCTCTGACTCGAAGACTTGCTCAAGTTGCCATCTAAGTTAGAATCCATTTTCTGCAAGTCTGCCCCTTCAATATTATCAACCTGTTTAGTACCTTCTTGCATTCGAACAAGCTGGGAGTATGCCCCGTTGGGATTTCTTACCAATTCAGCATGAGTACCTTGCATAATTTTAACAAAATTATGTCAAATTGATTACATATGCTTAAACTCAAAATCTAATTTAACAATTTGTAATGTTTTTACCTTGTTCTACTAGTTTTCCGGTTTGCACTACTGCTATATGATCAGCATTTCTTATAGTTGTCAGACGGTGTGCAACAACCACAGTTGTTCGGTCTGTCATAACATTTTCAAGTGCATCTTGCACAAGGCGTTCTGACTCTGCATCCAAAGCACTTGTTGCCTCATCAAGAAGAAGGATTTTTGGATTTTTCAGAATGGCTCTAGCAATTGCAACCCTTTGCTTCTGACCACCAGATAGCTGAGTTCCATGTTCACCCACCGTAGTATCAAGCCCCTGTAAACACGACATTGTTATTTTCTCACGTGTAAAAGCAAATGTTAAAGAAAACTGGGCATGCATGGCTGGTTCAATCAATAAAACGGTAAAGACCTGTTACCTGGGGAAGCTTGTCAATGAATTTGGCAGCATTAGCAAGTTCTATCGCTGTTCTAATCTCTTCATCAGAAGCAGATTCTTTGCCATACAATATGTTTTCCTTCAAAGTAGTTGCAAATAAGATTGGTTCCTGGCTTACAAGTCCCATTTTTCCTCTGATCCATTTGAGTTTCATCATCTTCAAATTAACTCCATCTATAAGTACTTCTCCAGCATCAGGATCATAAAATCGCTCCAACAGGCTAATAACTGTGGACTTCCCACTTCCACTCTGCCCAACTAGAGCTGCAGTTTTACCACTTTCAACGTGTAATGAAAAACCTGAAAAAATCTGAACTTCTGGCCTTGCTGGATATCTGAAATAAACATCCTTAAGTTCAATTTCACCTCTTATATCTTCCAACACAATTCCTCTGTCATCATACGCATCAATTTTTGGCTTCCGTTCAATAGCCTCAAACATCTTGTATGCTGCTGCTTGACCTGCTGCAAATGCATTTATACATGGAGATGTCTGTCCAAGTGATCTGATTCAAGAATATATTGAGACAGTGTGTTATTCTCAAAATAATAAATGCAAATTCGGTAAGCACTCCTGAACAGTGCTAGATAATAAACAACATTTGATGTTTTACATACATTCCACCAGTCATTATGGCCATCATGATATTGATAACTTTTCCACCATTGTATCCTTTTTCTATTATCAATTTAGATCCATACCATATGGCTAATCCATAAGTACTAAAGACAATTAGTAAAACAGTGCCAAGGCCAATGCCTGAAGCCAACCCTTGCTGAACAGTGGATGCATAGGCTATTTGCAATTTGCTGTCATACTTTTCTTCTGCTTTCTTCTCTCCGGTGAAGGATGCGACCTACAATTGTTAAGCAGAAGCATAAAATATTTCAGGGATTCATTTGTAATTCAAGTGCAAATGCAAACTAATTCTGTATCGATTGCAGCATGTTAATTACCGTTCTGATTGCTCCCACTGTTTGTTCAACCACATTTCCAGCTTCTGCGTAGGCAACTTGTCCTCGACTCCACATCTTCGCCATAAGCAAGGACATGCATCCTCCGGCTATGGCGAGTGCAGGAATGCAAGAACACAATACTAAGGATAGAAGCCATCCTTTACAGAAAGCAATTATAAAGCCTCCAATGAATGTTGACGTAAACTGAATGAATTTTCCAACCTGTGAAAGTCATTCGTTAGAAAGGTTCTGGTAGTTGGCACATACATGTTACAGCTATCAAACTAGACAATATGATGAATAAGATTTTGGTTTCTTTTTTCTTTTTTAACATTTCCATGTCCAGTACTGTCAAGTTCTATGACGAAATAAGTGAAATGTACTCATGGTTTAAGAGCTCACTTTTTCACCCATGGCCTCTTGAATGAGAATAGTATCCCCAGACATCCTCCCAATGACCTCTCCTGTCGTTGTTTGAGTGTCAAAGAACTCAATATCTTGCCTTAATAGGGTTCTCAAGTACAACCCTCTTATTCGAGATGCACGTCTTTCTCCACTTACCATCCAGCATGACATCTCTGTGATGTGCAAGCAGCAAGCAGTTTCCATTAAATTCTTTTGTCGAATTCTTGAAGAATGTAAATTCCAAAATTCACAAAATATTAAACTCTATGGGGGTGAATAAATGCAGCTATAAGTACGTACGTAGAAATGAAGCTATGCCAGCTCCAATAGCCAAGTAAACATATTTGAGTGAGACCTGAAAATTTCCAAGATAACGTAAGCAATGTACTCGTAACTCCTCAACAGTGAAAGCAATTTTTTATCCAGCTTTGATTCAAATTATTTTCCAGATTCTAAACCAGACAAGACTTATTATGCACGTTGAAGCAGTAAAACTAAAGATACCATGAATATTGATGAGAATCATTTTCCTAAAATTTAATCTCCTTTTTTCTCAATTTACGGAATTGCTTATTACCACCATAACTTTGTGTTCATCACCAATCTTTTTATCCAAATATGGCAGAATTGAGGAAAAATTAATTTGAAAATGTATAAGTTCAATGTCAAATAATTAGACTGAGTCTAGTCTCCTTCCATAAAATTTGGGAGCACCTTAAAATCTAATTCCGAATTTTTTGGATCAGAAGGCTTTAGTCCTGTTTATTATTTCCAACAGATTTCATATTACGATAAATTTATGCATCATATTAATAAAAAAAACTTACTGGAATTTAATTTGTTCATATATTTTGAAAAAAGCCTTAAAAATTCCAGTTTCTTCTAATATACACATGGAAGGAGACCATTCAATTCACATTGCTTATTGCTTATTGCTTAATACGACATACATTTACTCGTAAGTATAAACTCTATTCTTAAAAGGAAAGAAAAGAAAACGACCTTCGAAACTTCATGCACTACGCGAGATGGATCGGTCCCTCCGAAAGAATTGATAATCTGGCCGAAAATAAGAGTCATGAGCGGTTGCGTCAATCCATTGCCAATGGCAGAAATCGTTCCGACGATTATAAGAGCAATATCAAGCCTATCTGAATAAGCAAAAAGCTTATAGAATGGAACTTTCTGATCTTTCTTCTCAGATCCTTTCTTCGTTGCCCGACCTTCATCCGCCATTTTCTTTTATCAATACAATTACACTTGACCTCTCTCTCTCTCTCTCTCTCTCTGTATATATGTATATATATACAAAGAATTGAAGACACAAACTTTGAATGAGCTTTAAAGGCAAGATTTGCGATTACGTGCGAGTTTCAGGGTTTTTACGAGCGCGAATTCGTAGTCCCTATTTTTCCGCAAACTTTGTTACGACTCAATTGCATTGCATGCTTCTAGAAGAGAATTTCAATTATTTACAGAATTTGTAACGAAATTTGACTCTTCAATCACTGTGGCCGAGTGATTCTGCTGGCTCTTATTTGTAAATTAATAATTTTCTAATTATGGGTTATTTATTTATTAATAATTATTATAAATGGCGTGCTACAAAAGGAAACTTTTAAATAAAAAGGGGTAATTATATTCAGAACAATTCTAGGTGTACAATGATTAGTGGTTGACAACACTTACAATACAATTAATTGGTGGGGCCCACACTAATGTGAGTGTGTTGTAAGTATTATCAACCACTAATCATTGTACAAATAGTTTTTTTGTTATATTCACACCACAATTTTTATTTCACTTACAAACTGGACTACGGTTCTTAGCTCTTGTTTGATCCCGATTTTTTTTAAAATACATTTTTCTCCATTTTCCTTTCAACCACACATTCCTCAATAAAATAATATTACACGCAAAGTCAAAGTTTTTCCTTATTTTTCAGTCACACATTCTCCATCAATCTACTATTCCAAAATTCATTCTTAAAAAAAAAAAAAAAAATGGAGCTCAAACATGCTATTAATCTTTGCTCATTATTCTCAATTTTTTTAGTTATCATATTTTAGGGTGTGTTTGGTGGATATTATTTTGGAAGAATGTATTTTGGAATAGTAGATTGATGGAGAATGTGTGGTTGAAAAAGAAGGAAAAGTTATTGATGTGATAGAAAATATTATTTTGTTGAAGAATGTGTGGTTAAAAATGAGTAGAAGAATGATAATAAAAATTTTAATGTGTACCAAACATATGCTTATATTTGATAGCAATTTTATATCCAAAAGTTCAATGAAAGGCTCATCATATTTTTAAAAAATAAATAAAAAGTGCCAAAAAAATATTTTTCCTCATTTCAAAACATGAAAATAAAATATTTTGATGTAAATTATCATCGAGTACGAGACATACTAAGAGCCTGTTTGGTAGGGATTTTTTGGGGGAAGAATTGATTTTGAATAGTGATATAATGGGAAATGTGTGGTTGAAAAAGAAGAAAAAAGTATTGATGTGATGGAAAATATTATTTTATTGAAGAATGTGTGGTTGAAAATGAGAATTGATTTACTGTAGAAAATGAGAATCTGTACCAAACAGGCTCAAGATNACCGTTGAAATACGGCGTAACAAATCAAAAAAAAACAAAAAAAACAAAAATTTGACTCTGAAACTTGTTCATGCTCATAATGTGATTATTAATTCTTTCCGCCAAAGAAGTGATGAATTGTACGACCCGTGACTTGTGACACATTAAATGCACGTTAGTTCTTTCGTCTGAATTTCTCTAACTATTATTGCTCAAAATACCAAACAATGTTTAACGTTTTGTTATTTTTCTCTTTCAGTGAATTTGTCCAGAAGCATTTATTCTTTTGTTGAAGAAGAAGCTCTTCCTTTAAATAAATGTTGAGAATTTGTTCCTGGTTGTAGGACATGGTTAAGCTTTTAATATTAGGCATAAAGGTGATCAATCGAGATCAAATTTGTACCAGAAAAAGGAAGATAGAATAGAAGCAAAATTGTTCATTTTAGCGTTGAATCTTTCCTAAAATTGAATAATATATTCGTCATTCGAAACAAAACAGATGCATTTGCTTGTTACGTGTAGTTTTGATATTTTATAATCTTTCTCAACCGTGGTTTTTGATCTATTCTCTTCCATTTTGCATTGATTGTTCACACATGAAACACGGTGTATCTATGGACGGATCCAAAAATTTATGTTGACAAGCCTAAATTTAAGAAAGTTCATATCAAAAGAAAAGTCGCTAAATAACATTTATGTATGTACCACGTGAAACGGACCATCCGAACTGCCATCGAGGCAGCCATTCTCATACGGGCGAGCAAGTTAAAAAAACATAATTTGAAATTGATCGGTAAAGTGTTAAAGAGTCTTCAATGACTTGAGGGCTGATGTCATGAGGAACTAAGCTTAGTGATTGATGGGAGAATGTGTGAAAGAAAAGTAATGAAAAATTTTAGTATGTAATATTATTTTATTTGATGAATGTGTGGTTGAAACGAAGAAACAAAAATTAATGTAATGTAATGGAAAAAAATGGGGGCCAAACGGGGGCTAATTTTGGTACTGCCTGATTTCAGTAAGAACTTTGAAGTGCAAACTAACTTCTCTGATTTTGTTATTGATGCTTACGCAAGAAGGGCACCCAATTTCTTTCAAGAGATGAAAGTTGAATGACACGAATTGTCGGTACATCTTGCAGGAGAAGGAAACGACATGCATTGTGCAATTGAGCTTATCTACATGTCCATTTGTTTCATTGAGCACGATGAACATTGCAGAGAAAATTACGAGGGACAATTTATTTGTATGTGGTGTTTTGACATGTGCATTGACATTGTGGCAAGGACCATCTATTCGAGGAACTAATTGTAAGTAAACTTGCTAAACAATTAACTGAATTAGAAGAAGTAAAAC
>CAIGRT010207122.1:0-10596 GCA_903798405.1 Fraxinus platypoda | reverse complement strand
TTGATAAAAGTTAAAACAGTTATGAATTTCATGAAATATGTTATTAAAATTAATTGTTAACTTTGATTTAGATTAAAATTTAGATTTCAATCGATACCAAGCATTACTTTAGATAAAACAAAAAAAAACAAAAAAAAAAGTTAGGGGGTCACGTGACCCTCCAGGACCCCCCGGGTCCGCCCCTGACCACACAGCTCTGGGTGCATAAAAACTTGAAATACTTTGCTAATCAAGGGGTAAGCAAGCTTTGTAGGTACCTCTCGACTGTATCGAGCCCACAGAGTTTCTTAACGACAGGCATGGTAGCCGGGACCTCCAACTGGAAAGTAGAATCAGAACCATCTAATACACTGCCCCAAGATTTGAGCTGTTTCCTGGCTTCCTTAATGGCTGCTCTAGTAGCACAGTGAACTGAAGTAGCCAAAAGTAATGGTGGTTCACCTGAAGCTGCAAAATGTAAAACATTGGATTTAGTGTGCATACACAAATGCAATACAGTGTTAGATGTGATTGATTAAACCTGATTCTAACTCCAAAAGAAATAATAAGCCAAAGAGGAATTAGGAAAAACGAGTATAGAACACACTGGTCAACAGTGGTTCGCCCGGACCTACATCTGCTCACCCATGCAGATTTTTGACTGAGGAGGTCACAAGGTTTACTTCACACATACCCGCACACACTAAAAAAAGGTCACCTCAGACTCCTTTATAAAACATAGAAAGGTAGGGCAACCTAATACAAAAGTATGAATGCACAATACATCCCTATGAAGAAAAAAAATATCACAAAATGCAACATTAGATTTTGTGAAGTTCCCAGTTAAGTGTTCCATACTAGATTACGACAGCCTGATCATAGATATATACTCGACAATACAATCGTGTTCTTAGTTTTAAAACATCTGCAATAGGTTCTATGTTCAGAAATTGAGCTCGAAACTTTTTTAGCTTCCAGCATTGTTCCATTTGGACTATTCAACATATAATTAGGCCGTAGATAGGTCTTCCTCCATTCGGACTTCCAACATGAAAATAGATGCTAGCGATTCATTTTATATATGGTCTTTAATATGCCCTCCCACGCGAAAATCAGATTCATTTTACGTGTTGGTGAGTTTCGGACTTCTATCAAACATATATACGTGCTTTTTCTGTTCCTTCAGGTTCAAAATTCTCTAGTTTATGGCAGCTCTGTGAGTTTCTTGGGACTCGAAATTTTCATATATACCTATCTTGTCATTTAATGATGCTATGAACAAAAAAGAAATGTCCATATAAACCTATCTTGTCATTTAATTATGCTATGAACAAAAAAAAATTATTTCAGTCATGGGCTTTCTGGTAAAGCCGTGGTTCATTTCTGAATGTAGTATTTTACTATGTTTATACATTTCTGGTTTATGTAGATCAATCTATGATCCATCAACTCAATCAATATTTGCTTTTTAGTCGTGGTTTCAGAAGCTTTTTTTTTCACACAAAATAGTGATCATGCAGAAGTCAAAACTTATTCAAGATAAAATCAATAAGCTGAAACTTGAACAACATACCCTTGGATGAAAGAACGCGTTTTTTATGACATCCACTGTTTAGAACCTCAACATTGAACTGTTTGGGAATAGTGTCAATAGTTGGAATTTTATAAGTCCATGTGCTGTCTGCAATCACCAATCCCTCTGTATTAGTAAGATATTCTTCTAGCATAAAGAAGCCAATTCCTTGTACAAAAGCCCCTTCAATCTGTAAAAAGCAGATAGGAAAACATTAGTTGATATTTGATTGCATGAGCTAGCAAAAAGAATAAACAAGAATTCTACCGATCAAGAAGAAGCTCAACACCATTGCATGCTAAACAACAGTGGGGAAAATTTCAGAATAGTCTCCAACCTATGGAATGATATTTAGGTAGCGCTGTCTCCCAACCTTTTACTTTTGTAGAGTTGTCGGTCGTATAGGAAAGTTTCTATTATCTATTTGGATATTAACAGTGCACATGCAATGCAAGTGAGCAATGTTTTGAAAGGTACGAGAGGCAACACAAATAATTTTAATGAAAGAGAAATGAAAGAGAAAAAACAAAAACCTTAATACCTTCACACCCTAAGCGATTTTAACCAAACCCACCTCCACTAGGATATAATGGTAATTTTAATGAAAAACTTGACTTTTTAACAGAAACATTGAAGGTTCCACACACTAGCCAATGATGTTATAAATTGAGAAGTTGGGAACAACATTTTCAAAAGAATAGGTTGGAAACCAAGTTGCTAGAAAGTTAATGGGTGGTCAGGGACCAATGGGGCAATGTTCCAACGACAAAATTAACCGGACAATGGATTTTTCAATCATGTACCTGTCCCAAATCCACAGCAGGGTTCATGCTTTGTCCACAGTCATAGATAATATCTGATCGCAATATTCTTGTTTCTCCTGTCAGAATATTCACTTCTACCTGCAATATCCATGGGTTCAGTATAGTTATATTAGTGGTACACGAGTCATCTATTTCCTGAACTCATGTAACAGATTACTGCTTAGTTAGGAGATATAACGAGGAATGAACAATATAAATTTGATGATGTAATTTATGTAGCTCTAAGGGGTAAACTTGTTTGTTCAATCAGTTTAAGGAAAACAAGAACTGATTCAAACAGAAGAATTTACCTCACTTACTGCAGCTCCATAGTTCAGGTATCGTATTGAGCTGGACTCGGGCACATAATAAGAACTTGCTGCTAAGTTTACAGCTTGTAAATGAGCCTAAATTCAGAAAAGCCAAAAAATTGAACACTATGATTTCTAAAGACAATATAATTGAGAAAGGTCTTAGAATAAAACATCAATGCTTTGTTACTCAATCATATTGAGGAAGCCTTATCATATATTCCATCCCTAAACATGATATTTATAAAGTAATCCTCCATTAATGTTGAGGGAGCCTAATCATACCGTATGCCGTCGACTTAATATTCCTACTATGTAAACGATTCATTAGGAGGCCATTTTGCGTGAGAAAAAAAAAATGAGAGGATGAGAAACTTCTTCTCCATAACAAGAACCACTATAAATATATGTGCTCTTTGCTCGTTTTCCGCTAGCTTTTCTGTTCATTATTTTTCTCAGAAGTAGGGATCAGGGCTTAATCCTAATATAAACAAGCCAGTTGACTG
Source organism: Fraxinus platypoda (assembly GCA_903798405.1). Classification (NCBI taxonomy): domain Eukaryota; kingdom Viridiplantae; phylum Streptophyta; class Magnoliopsida; order Lamiales; family Oleaceae; genus Fraxinus; species Fraxinus platypoda. Next base: position 7,424 of record CAIGRT010207122.1, on the reverse strand, counting down.
ACTAATTTATACCCCATTTTTGCAGTCGGATTTTTCTGCACCACTACACATGTTTAACTATCTAATTTATCATACAAGTTTCCAATGCTACCGCCTGCGAAGAAAGGATATTAACGTAAGGCACATTAATGAGTTGAAAGAAGGTCCACAGCAGAAAAGGGATGTTCAAAGTTACATGTGCTGATTCTGAGATAAAGGTAGGGTGGAAATCAAGATAGTGAAGGAAGGAACCTGGAGAATCAGGATATCCCAGTTCACGAAATCCATTTGCTCTTGCAACTGTTTCTTAAGAGGGGCTAGTCTTTCGACCAAAACATTGCAGCATAGTCTAACTGCTTCACAACTTGACTCAGACGTCGTGCTCCCAGCAGTGAACCCTCCTTGAATTAAGCTCAATGTATCCGACTGTATAACTCTTACTTTCTCGACAAGATTTTCACTTCCATCGCATTGAATTGTACTGAGAGCATAAGCCGCCATTTGTTTTACCTTTGTCCACAACCCCTGGCCCAATTCTATACCTCCAACTTCTACAACAATAGATCCATCCCAAAGAATGCTCACTTTTCCTGGGGCCGGTCTTACTAAAACTTCATGCACAATTGGCACTCGAGAAATTCCCCGTTTCCGCCATTTGTGAGACCCATTGAACTGTTCTATCATAGCAATCCGATCGACATAGCTTGATGATCTGGCCAGCTTATCCCATATAGTAGGCAAAGTATACTCTATGGAGTCCCCAGCGGCACTCCCATAGAACAAGTTAAGGCTTTCATACGTGTGAAGATTTCGTTTCCTTACAGAGTCCACTTCCATTGACAGCACAGAAGCTACATTCTCTATCACAGCATCAGCTACAAAAGATCCCTGCACCTCCCCCGGGGCCCGCATAGCAGATTTGCTAGGATGGTTTGTTTTGCATACCTTTATATCAAAAGACAGAGCACCCCAATCATACTTTTTGAGTGCACCTAGTATGTTACTCGGCATTGCAGGGCTAATATCTGGCTTTATTCCCGCATTTATTAATATGTCAAGGTGCAATGCTGTTATCTTCCCGTTTGATTTGAATCCAACAGTGTAAGTTATCTTCATCGGATGCCTTCCTCCTGCCATTATCATGTCAGTCTTACGATCTAGATATATCCTGACTGGACGGCATAATTTGTATGCGGCAAGTGCACATGCTGTAGCAACCTGAAAAACACATATATGGCATTTGTATTGAGATTTTACACTCATAAAATAGATTTATTCTATCTACTTGAGCAAAGTCATCAAAAATAGATGATCTTCAAGTTGTACATTGAACAGTTGGACTTTCATAGAACATAGATTTTTTTGGATATCTTGACTCTTGAGCGTGTTTGCCTAAGATTAAAAAGTTAACTTATAAGTTAAAAAGTGGGTTTTTAAAGATAAAAATGAGCAAGTTACTTGACAGTTGGCGAGATACTTTTGAAAATAAACAAAATTTGTTTCCTTACAGTAAGAAAAAGTAACATATCCAAACATTTTGAAAACAAAATGTTACTTCTTTTAAGCTTATCCAAATACGCTCCTTCTCAGACACACCGAGACACAGTCTTGATAAACTAATTGACAAGATTTTGGCTTTATAGAAGCTCAAGTAATAGTGATGCAAGTTAAAAGTAATATTGATTAATTGATAACTGCATCAGTTAGATATGAAAAATATAGAGGAAAAGAGAAGAATTGAATGGCACTTTGCTAGATACTTACAGGCATTGCTTTTATTGCCTTTCCACCAAAGCCTCCACCTACTCTTCTTGAAATCACACGGATATTATGCTCTGGAATACCAAGACATTTCGCAATTACACTATGCAAGAACTCTGGGCATTGAATTGAACTATAAATTACCATGCAGTTATCTTCATCTGGGATTGCTAAAGCAGTTTGGGTCTCCATATAAAAATAGTATTGCGAATTGAGCTTGATCTACAAGTATAAAAATGGGCATAAGATACATTTATTCAAAAACTTGCATGGTCACAAGTTGGCTAAGCTTATAAATAAATGAAGTTACTTTAGTGTTACCTTTCATTCCAAATATGTTTCGATAAGTTACTTTTTCTTACTTTTAAGTAAAAATAAAAAAAATACTTGTTTTGAAAGTAAATCCAACCCATAGTCTCAAGGTCTATGAAGCACGAAGACCCATACTAGGGGGCATGCCTGTGTCCGTGTCCAGCACGTATTGTGTCGCGCCGGACACTGTCACACTGACACTCTTGGACAATCCAAAACGTGTTTGACAAGCCACGTGCCCATGTCTTATATTTTATATATTTTTAAAATTCTCAACGCTGGAGTATTACTTTAGGGACACTCCTCAAGCAAGTCTTCAACAAGTCTTGTGTCGTGCTCTATATTTAAATCCACGTGCCCGTTTCCTACTTTTTTGAAAATCACGTGGTGATAATATGTCTGTGTCGTTTCCATGTCGTGTTTCCTTGTCCATTGGGCTTCTTAGATCAAAGTGGAAGGATTGTGTAGGTACTTAGAACACAATGGATAAAACCTTTTGGAAACAAATGCAAAGTATACAAACTAATTGAAGTACCTCAGTAGAGAGAATCTTATGGTCAGCTTCAGCCATTCCTTTCACGAAATCGCCAACTTTTTCTGGGTATAAGAAAGGAGGAACGTCGAAAAAACTTGCTCTATCAACAGCCTCATCAACGGTTAAAATGGGTGGATCTATAGTTTTGGTGTCATAATCAACCAGGGCCATTTTAGCAGCCACGTCAGCATACTTTTGTGTCTCCGCCAGCTACAGAGGATTCCATCCACAGAATTAAATTTGAGATCATAATTCGACATTTTCATATGGAGAAAGTGTAACTGAAACTCTGCAATCAATAGGACAAACATCCCAATCCTAGTAGGAAATATTGGGAGCACGGAATTACCACAAAAGCAATAGGCTCACCAGCACACCTAGTGAGATCGTCAGCAAATAAAGGTTCAAAACCAAACAATGTCTTGCTTCCAACGTTTTCCCCTCCTTCTGGGATGTCTTTGAAAGAGATAATAGCAGTAACCCCATTTGGTAGCGAGTCAGACTCAAAAGAAATGCCCTTCACACGCGCTAAAGGTTTGGTGCTATTGATAAATGCTCCATGAAGACAGTTTGGTGGTGATGGAATGTCATCCACATACACAGCTTCACCTGTAGAATTGACCAGAATAAGTACACTAAACAAGAACAACAAACTAAGCTTTGTTATCAATAAATTTGGGATCGGTTATATGCGTCCTTTTTTGCAACTCTGCTGGAAGATCTAAAGCGACAAGATCCAATCATCTCTATTAAACATGTCGTAAATGTTTCCAACGAGGCTTCTCATAAGTTGCACAAAAATATATATATATATATTTTATTTATTTATTTAACAAGCCAAATGTATTTTCCCTCAAAATCAAGTTTACCAGCTACTATACTTTGAACTATAAGGAAAAGAAAAGTGAAAATTTACGAAGAAAGGGGACACATTTTCAATATGCATTTTCAAGAACAGTTAAACCTCTCTCGTAGTCAGCATGCATATGGTGAAACTGGCCAAACAGATGGTTGGGAACTTCAATAAGAAAGTAAAGGACATGACAAACCAGAAGCTTGAATGGCAGAACCAGATTTTATAATTGATTCACCAATTGGATAATACTCCCTACTAGATTCCACGACCTGATTTGCAGATGACAAAAATGTTGGTTGCACAATTTGACTATGATCATCGTCATTGTTCCTTTTGCAAGCTTCTTCCAGCAAAATGCCATCAGTTTCATCAAATGGACCATCAGAAATCGCATAATCAACACTGTTTGAAAAGCTAAAAAGAAATGAAAATAGATAACTGACAGCTAAGCTGGACCGATAAGCAGCATGAGAAGTGCCATCCTCAGGTATCACAGAACTTTTAACTAATTCAACTGCTTTATTTAGAATGCCAACACTAAGTGTTTTCCCAGCCAGATATTCCTCAACTTCCCATGCTCTTGTAGCATGTCTTGTCCCATAAGCACCAAAAGCCAATTGAATATTATTTACTAAAACTCCATTTTTATTGCAAGAAACATCAGCCAAGAAAGCAGCATTTAAATATGGTAATGCATTTCCAAGAGGCCGAGCTGCAGCACGATAGGATTCAAACAACAAGCCAGAACTAGTTTCGACAGAATCATTATTTCTTATTGGTTCCAAAAATGGGATATGAACACTTATAAGCACAATTCTGGAGTCCAATGGTGGCCTAGACAAAAATTCTTGTAGTGTAACTTTTTCGTGTTTATGACCTTCCAGTATGCTGACGCTCGAACCGACAGCAAGAAGCAACGTAGTTATATCTGAAGCAAAATAATTTCTCTGTGCCATCACTAAATTACCCCCTAGACTAGCCGAGTTCCTAATGAACCCTGAAGCAACCTTCTCCATATGGGCAGCGATTTTCTTAAACACCATATTTCCATCCAAACACGAGTTAAGTTTTTGTTCTTCCTTTAAATTGAAAATCACTTTTGAAATCGACACAGCTGCTCCGAATTCGATCCCTGAGTTATCCCTTCTAACCGCCGATAGATCTGGAATATACCTTAAATCAATATACTTATCATATATTTCTGTGTCCTTGTAATAACCAGTCCCTGTATTACCAACTACCAGCTTAATCTTTGTACCATTTTGCACCACATCAGAGTGCAACAAGCTTAGAAGCTCCTGAATAGTTGCAGGAGTGTACCAAGAATTTCTTCTAGAATTCAAAAGCATTACAGACTTAACATTGTCTTTCAAGAATCGAGGATACATACAACTGTGTTCCTTCGGACTATAGGATGGCAATCTACTTACTTTCACTTCCTTGGTATCTCCCTTTCTCCAGAAAGAATTGAACCCCAAATCCTCCATGTCAACATCATAAGCAAAACTTTTGCAGGCATCTGCAATGGATCGATATCCTGTACATCTACAAAGATTTCCCGTTATAGCCTTTTCAGCTTCAGAAACTGTCAGCTTGGAGAGGCCGGGTGAGGGTGAGGGCCTCTGTTTCTCTTCAGCATTGACGAGAGCCGAGAAAAGGGACATGCACATTCCTGGAGTGCAAAAGCCACATTGAGAAGCATGGAATCCAGCAAACCTTTGATGGATTGGGTGGAAACCATCTTTACTATTTCCAAGGCCTTCGCTTGTAGTAATTGAACAGCCATTTATACTGCAAATAAGCGTAAGACATGAACTGATGGTAAAATGTTCAACCTTTTTAAGTACAGGATCGTACTTAGACAGAAGAACAATACAAGCACCACAACCACCTGCAACAGTCCAATTTTCAAACATAAATGGTCTTACTACAGTAAAAAGCTTAAAAAATAAGCACTTAGAATTAGAAGAATTGAGTACTAGAACTTGACAGAACAAGATCATCTAGAACCTTCCACCCAAAGTTAGACAAATAAATTATCAAAGCATGACTCATTGGCCATACTTTATTTCTAAAATAGTGGAAAGCAAACATAATATAATTTGTTTCCCCAATTACTTTTATTGCATCTTTTCATACTCATGCACATGTGGCAGAAACAGTCCAACGTATGACTGATGTGGCTGTCAGGTCAGCCATTGAAAAGTCAATTATTGCTATTAGGCGACAAGTCAAAATCATGTTATTCGGCCTAATATCGGCAAGAACGGAAAGACATAGAACTGTTCATATTATACAACTCAATCAGCAAAAGGGGACAAACACAAGCTTCAACATGATGTACTACTATCTGAGGAATTATAAAGGACATTCATTAAGGGCCTTTTTTTACTGTCCTTGGGATGGCAAGATCAGCCTTGAGCTCAACTTCTTAAGCTTACCTCTCCCAAGAAAGCAGTGCACACCCTAGGGATTATAAACTGACAGAAGCATATAAAGTCTACATCCCACAAATCTGAAGCTATTAATAGACTTGGACTGCAACTTTAACAAATAAGTCCCAAGAAGTTTGACAATCACCTCTTCTAGGCAATTAGAACTAAAAATCTGAACCGACCACAGAAAGTTCAACGAAACACCACTATCAGTCACCATCAGCCAAAGTTGACAACCAACGAAGATATTTTCTAGATATACTAAGTGGCCAAAGACTCCGTGCATGAGTTCCTTTACAATTTTAGTTTTAATTTTTGCTAAAAATCCTTTATAACACATTTGACTTAGTCATCAAAGTTTCTTCAGCCAAAGCATTCCCCCGATGTACGACGGCTGAGTAGGCTAACCGACCCCATAACTATGCAGACTTTCGGTACTCATTCACTTGGATGTTGACTAGACATTGCCCCATACATTCCATAGTCAACAATTCTAACTCCTTTTGTCCCGACAATTCTCAAATAAAAAATTTCACTTAGAGAAACCAGATATTTAGGAATCAAAACATGTTGATATATAAAAAATCTGTGTTGCAAACCATCCAAATTAAATACACAAACAAGTAAAATTCAAGATCAAACAGCAAAAAAAGCACTGCCACAATCTTACATTTCCCAGGTGTTGAAATGAAAGATTAGGTAGTAACATTAACGAAATATTAAGAGATTTGTTAGCTATAAAATATTTGCTGTTAATAGAATATTAGTCAATCCTGTAAAATAGGAAATTAGTTAGGCTAGCTAACTATTGTAATCTTTTCCCTGATCTCTTGCTTGTATTCTCTCCTATAAAGAGAACCCCCGCAATCCTATGACGTTGAGCTAATACAGAAAAATTAATTCTATTTTTTCTCATCTTTCATGTTTACATGGTATCAAAGCCACCTTAAAAATCAATTTCTTTTCTGCAAACTTCTTTTTGTTGTGCAGCCATGTCTAACATTTCATCTTAGTCAACCCCATCTCTCAAAACCCAAGCCCCTAATACCGATTCTCATTCTGTCCAAATCACCACTGTTAGGTTTTAAATTATCTGTAATTGGCGATTCTGTGAACAAAATGATGAGTAATGTACAAATATGTTGAAAATAAGTTTTTTTAGGTCTAGGGTTCGAGAATGGCAAAAAAAGGAAAAATGCGCGGATTTTCGCTGGACTATCGCCAAGGTTTGACTCGAACTACAAAAGCAGAAACTCCATCACTTGATTGTCGCCCTGCCTTCGCTCGAGCGACAGACTGTCGCTGAGCCCTCGCTCGAGCGACAACTTTATTCGAGAAATTTTTATTTCGCGTTTTAAAGGCTTTTTCCTTGGCCCATTCGTTTTTCTAACCAACCTATAAATATCAAAACATATTTGATCGTGATTGATGAGGTTGAACATTGAAAAAAAGGCTACAGAGTGTTTCCTTCATATTTGATTCTTTCAATCTTCATCTGTGAGAGTTTCGGTGAGAAAAACATTAGTTCAATAATCCAAATACCAAA
>CAIGRT010207105.1:0-13314 GCA_903798405.1 Fraxinus platypoda | reverse complement strand
GAAGAAGTAGAAACTGCTGCATCCCTAATTACTGTGGAACCATGCAAAATGTACAACTGTATAGAGCTTTTATGTCCCTTCATGACAACAAGAGCACCCCGGTTCACCTTTAAAATTCCACCTTCACCAGTGTATCTATAACCCTTTAAGTCATGTGCACTCAAAGATATGAGATTTCGCTTCAATTCTGGAACATGCCTTATATCTTTAAGTGTTCTGATAGCCCCATCGAATATTCTGATTCTGACTGTACCAACTCCGACAATTTTTCAAGGTGTGTTATTTTCCATAATAACTGCACCATTCGAAACTCCTTCTTAAGTTGAAAACCAGTCCCTATTGGGACACATTTGAAAAGTGCAAGCTAAGTCAATGACCTATTCATCATATGGTTTGGAATCTATGTCAGAAATCACAAGAAGCTCTCCTTCACTTTACCCATCTTCTACAACATTAGCCTCCGCTATATTCACAGGTTTATTTCATTTCTCAGTAGCACCAGTAACTTTATTTTAGCTTCAGACATCTGGTAAGAATACAAGAGTTGTTTCAAGTATAGCTTGCTGGTCAAGCTCTTTGTCATGCAAAGTTGCTCCAACTTCAACCATAACGCGGCGTCATTTATCTCCTTTAGAACATTCTAAAGAATTTGATTTGAATGATGTAGATCAATTTGACATTGGGCTTTTCGATCCCTACGCTGCTTTTCATCATGCGTCCAGGTAGCAGGCATCTTATCAAAGCCAAGCAAGGCTTCCTCCAAATCTATCTGCGCTAGAACCGCTCGCATCTTGCCTTGCCATAAGGTAAATCTCGTGTTTCTATCCAACAATGAGATATCATACTTCATTGTTGCCATGCGGAACAATCAACCTCGCTCTGGTACCACTTGTTATGAAACAACCAAGATACCAGAATTACTTTCTCTAATACCACTTGGTATGTATTTGGATCACAAGATAATGATGATAATGAAATAAACAAGAAGAAAATAAACACCGAGATTTACGTGAAAACCCAACACAGTAAAAACCACGGGTAGATGAGGAGAAATTTACTATAATCAATGGCAATTGTGTTTACAAGATCTTACTGCACTCAGTTGAAATCTAAAGCTCTCAAGATGTTGTATGAATCTCTTGTTTAGTTTCTATACAAGTCGTGTCACTTATATATATGAACCCTAGAGAACAAGTTGTAGAAGAATATGAGTCCAAAATCGAGTCAAAAAATGAAAATGGGCCTGAGCAGGATAAGCCTGTCGCTCGAGCAACATAAGGGCGATAAGCGAGCGACATGGTAGCGCTAGGCGGATGACCAAGTCTCGGGTTGTTTTCTACCGAGCTTGTTCAAGTGTAAAGCCAGCAAAAATGTGGCGACTTTTTCCTTCGATCCATAATTTTGATCTCTTTAAGACCACTCCAATGTAAATTCCAATACCCACTAGAATTTTGGTCAAACCACAACAGGTATCATGACCGGTTCACCTATGGTACAGAAGTATAAATTTTGGTTAAGGTCAACTCAATTTCTCTTTACTGGAGGAGGAATGCAGAAGATCTTGTTTCCCTTGTATAAAAACCTTTTTAGTGAAGTGTTGAGAGTGTGGCACTCTTGAAATCTTTCTCAATAATGATGTGGATGTTCTACTTCTCGTTGCTCCATCTTCCTCTTCGACATAGGTCTCATATCTGGCCTTTTTCTTTGGGCAAGCTACGTCTCTTAATCTATAGATTTCTTATTTCTGGTCAGAGGTAGCTTCTTCTGCTCCTACTTGCTTCTCAGCTCTGCTTAAGAACTCTTGACAAACCATTAGTCCTTTTTAGTGGATATGCCACCAGAATCTTATCTTCTATCGTAATCTAGATGGGACTATCATTAGGGTTACATCATTGGAGATCTTATCAGCCTCCATAATCTACTTATTGATCCTATTGAGATAGCTCTTCAAGGACTCGATCTGTCCTTGTTTGATGCTCACCTAGCATTCCTTAGGTATAGTTCGGGCTCTGGAAATTATAAACTAGGCTAAGAGAAAAAAAAATTGAGGTCATTTCAATTTATAACTAACCTCTAGGGCAGCTTCTTGAACCATCTTCAGGCTTTATCACAAGCATAAGGGAAAAATCCTTACATATAATGGCATTGTTGGCCCATTGGAGCTCAGTTCATGATTTGTATTCGGCGAGATGACTGATGGGGTCACCTTCCTCATCGTATCAAACTTTTCTGGAAGTGGTTCTTCCAAGATGTGCTCAATGAATGAAGAGTGATGATTGGTGTAATACTCATATATTACTCATTTTTTACTTGGCTTTCAAGTTGGCTATGCGTTTCTTTACCGGTCCATAATCTAAATCCACGGGTTAAGACAAGTCTTTCCTATAAGCTCTTTCAAGTTGATTATACCCTCACCTTTTAAATCCGTTCCACTACATGGCATCTCCCATGGGCATGTTGCTTTCATCCAACTAGTTAAGTTCATGATAATATTTGCAAGTACATTTCATTCAATAGTGGAAGAACATTTTCCACAAGCATGATGTCCTTATCCCAATCGGCGGGTATATAATCTCCCACAAGCATGTAAACCTCATTAGATTTGTTAAGTGATTATTTTTGACATCTTAAGTACTTTCTAAATCAAAGAAGTTTCGACATGAATGCAATTGTGCTCGAATACACGCATTTGCCCAGTACAATACATCGTGTAGCAAACAACTTGGATCTTTTCCAAGCATATCTTCTTCGTCTATGTTGAGATTAGTCATTGCAAAAGTTTTGCTACTTTACCAACATTAGAATCATGCATATATTGCTGAATAGTACATGGAAAGAACACCAAATGCAAGAGAGATCAAAACTATGATGAGCTAAAAATAACAAAATAACAAATAATAAAAAAAAGTTAAAACGGATATTAACTAAAGTAGTAATTAAAATAAATATATTCCTTGACAATGACACCAAAAACTTGTTCGCGAAAAAAGTGTGTATCGCAAGCGCACGGGTCGCATACAAGTAATAAAGTGGACTAACGAGTTCAAGTTGACTATCCCATGGGGAATTGTTAGTTAATTACAAAATAGTTAAATTCAATTTTAACAACAAAATACACAATAAAAATTTAATTTTGAAAATAATTAAAATAACTAAGAACTCTAAAAAATTAACAAAATGAACAAATCTAAAAATTAAGGAAAGTTGGGAAGATAAAGTATTTGGGATTCGTGATTTCACTTAACCGTAGTATAATTAATTTGTCAATAAGCCAAAAAGTAAATTACTCAATTGCTATGTTAGACTTTATTTTTCTATTTTAACTAATTACATCTCTCAAGCAAAAAATTAATCATAATCAATTGATTTCACCTACTATATCTCTATGTCGATTAAAATGAAATCAATAACATCAAATATTTGTGAAAATAGCTTAATGGATCACCTAGGCTTAGGAGTATATCTTTATCTCCTACAAAAATCTATCGTATTTACTACTTGATCTAAAATGCACAATATTCTCTCAAATATTATACAAATCACAATCATTTATTGGCCAAATAAATTAAATACACTAAATACAATAGTAAATGCACATGAAAATAAGTAATTTAACATTAAAGAGCAAATATTAAAATTAATCAAGCTAGGTTGAGATACATCAATCATCCCAACATCAATAACGTAGCTCATTGTATATAAATGAGAAAAATTACAAAAATACATTACAAGTTAGAGAAATTAATGGATAGAATACAAGACAAAATATAGAACCCGTCCCACGGTTGGATTCTTGAAATGAATATGAACTTGGCCTTGATTTTTTTCCCAAAATCTCTCTACTCTTCTTTGATTTTCTCCTCCTCTTCTTCTTCCTGTGCCATAGTTCTTACCTTAAAAAAAATGGGGTGAATAGAGGGTCTAATGAATGGTAGTAGTAAATGGCTGAATTTAGGCCTTTTTATTGAAGAACAGCCCATAGACATGTCAAACCGTCAACTTTAGTCTTGTACTTTTGATCTTCAAATTTTAACTCTTTTAAATCATGCCCTTGATATATTGCATCTAAGGTTCTAAACTTTTAGCTCTTCTAAAGTTTGGTCCTCAAATTCATGTTTTTGTATGCTTTTGGTCCCATTTTCTTTTCATTTGCATTGTTCCCCTTCAATGGTGCGTTTTTTACCTATAAAAGCAATAATTACCCTATTGTAAGAAGAAATTCATTCATTTCATCAATATTAAACTCGTTTAGACCTTTAATGAGTGTGTGAAAACACACTTTCACACATTCTCACTTCCACTAGTTTATGTCGACCAGTGTGATAGGTACCCTTTTTTGGGTTGCCCTTGGTATTGTGGTATTTGTGAAGTTTGCAGTAGGAAGGTGAGATCTGAAGATGAAATCTGAAGATGGAGAAATGACGAGAAAAGCTATTGAGCACAACTGAATTTCTGTTATTAGTAAAATGGATACACAGATGCCTATTTATATACAAAATTGAATGAGTAAAAGACATAAATAACCTTATACAATATTACAAATCTCAATACTCTCCCTCAAGATGGAGAGTATATATTCAAAGTTCCCATCTTGCTAAGTAACATCTTGAATTTTACCCCAGCTAATGGTTTAGTCAACAAATCAGCCAGCTGATTCTGTGAAGAGGTATGCAGCATTTTTACTTCTCCCAACTACACTTTGTCTCTTACAAGGTGGCAATCAATCTCTATATGCTTTGTTCTCTCATAAAAAATCGGATTGTTGGCAATGTGTATGGCTGATTGGTTATCATAGAAGAGTAAAGCTGCCTTTGTATGTTTGATTCCTAAATCATTCAGAATATTTTTCAACCAACTGATTTCACGAACTTCAGCAGCCATGGACCTGTATTCTGCCTCAGCAGATGACCTTGACACCGTGTGTTGTTTCTTGGATTTCCAAGAAACCAATGAGTTACTAAGGAATATGCAATAGCCAGTCACTGAGCGTCTTGTATCTAAGCGGCTGCCCAATCAGCATCGCAAAATCCTTTAATCTACAAATCAAATTTACTACCAAAGAATAAACCTTGTCCAAAAGTTTCTTTCAAATATCTTAAGACATGATGAGCTGCCTCTAAATGAGGCTGTTTTGGTGACTTAAGAAACTGACTTAGAACTTACACGGAATAGGATAGATCAGGCCTTGTTATTGTTAAATATAATAGCCTTCCAACTAATCTTCTGTACACCCTTGGATCATTGATGGCTTCCCATGTGTTCTTGCTCAGCTTTAGGTTATGTGGTAAATGACTTTTTGCTGGTTTTGATCCAAGATAGCCAGCATCCATCAAAACTTCTAAGGCGTATTTTCTTTGACAGACATATATTCCTTGTGAAGTTCTTGCAACCTCAAGTCCTAAGAAATACTTTAAAATGCCCAAATCTTTTAGCTTGAACCGATTATGTAAACTCTTCTTAAAACATTCAATGTAAGGTAAGTCATTTCCTCCTATGATGATATCATCTACATAGATTAGCAAAATGGTAAATGAGCAGCCACTTTGTTTGCAGAATAAGGAGTAGTCAAACTTGGATTGTTGAAAGCCTTGTGATACAATATAGGTAGTTAATTTTGTGTTCCATTGCCTTGATACTTGTTTAAGTCCATAAATAGACTTGTTCAGCCTGCAAACAAGCTTTTCTCCATTCTCCTCCTGCTGTTCATAACCCGGGGGCATAGCCATATAAACTTTCTCATCTAGTTCACCATGAAGGAAGGCATTATTGATGTCTAACTGGTGGAGGTGCCAAGAATGGTGAGCAGCAACAACAAGAAGAGTTTTTACTGTGGCTAATTTGGTAATTGGGGAAAAATTTTCATCATAATCTAAACCAGCTTGCTGAGTGAAGCCTTTAGCCACCAGCCTAGCTTTCTTTCTTTCTTCTGTGCCATCAGAATTTAGTTTAACTTTGAAAACCCACTTGCAGTCAACAGGTTTCTTGTGAATGGGAAGTTTACTAACAGACCATGTGCTGTTGGATACAAGCGCCTGAAATTCGTCATCCATGGCCTTACACCACTCTGGAAACTTAGAAGCCTCAGCAAATGTTCTAGGCTCATAAATAGTGGACAAAGCTAAAGCATAGTTTCTCTGTGCATGAGATAAGTGACCATAGTTCAACCAATCTGATATTGGGTATTACTTGCCTGATTCAGTCACTTTCTTCATGGAATCTGACTGATGAGCAGAAGTTTGAGACACCAAGTTACAATGATAATCATGAAGATAAGATGGGGTTCTTTTAGGTCTATCAGATTTTCGAGATGGAATAACAGGTGGCTGAAGTGATGGCTCAGAAGATATAGGTGCAGGGGAGATGATTACAGGCATATCAGATTGAGAGGGTTCAGATTGAGAAGGTTCCTCAGTTTGAGGATGTGATATAGGTGAAGCAGGAAGATCCGATGAATCAGAAATAGGCAATTTTAAAGGATATGAAAGAATATCTGTTGGAAATTAGCAGGAAATAAATGATGATTCTGATGAGAAGAATTACTACAGGTATTTATGAATTGCAAGAAGTTTGGATGATGAAATGGAAAAATGGTCTTATGAAACAGAACATATCTTGAAATGAATGTGAGATTGGTTTGAAGATTATATAACTTGTAAGCCTTCATGCCACAAGGGTAACCAAGGAAGATATAAGGCATGGCTCTAGGGTCAAATTTAGTACTATTTCTTTGAAGAGTTGAAGCATAACAGAGGCAGCCAAACACTCTAAGATGAGTATAAGAAGCTTTTGTTTTGTATAACATTTCATAAGGTGATCTGTTGTTAAGGGCTTTGGTTGGAGTTCTATTTATGATGTGTGTAGCAGTAAGAATACAATCTCCCCAGAACTTATGAGGTAATTTAGCTTGAAATTTGATGGCTCTAGCAATATTAAGAATGTGTTGATTTACGTTCAACAATACCATTCTGCTGTGGAGTTTCAACACAGCTCAATTGATGAATAATGCATTGGGTTTGATAGAAGTCATTCATAAGAAATTCAGATCCATTGTCTGATCTAAGAACCTTAATCTTGCAATTGAATTGTGTTTGGATTAATTGGAAAAAAGACTGAATAATGATTCTGGTTTGAGATTTATCTTTCATAAGGTATGTCCAAGTCATATGGCTGTAATCCTCAATAATGGTCAAAATCCTTCTACAATTAACCTTTGCATATATGCATCTGATCATATGATAATTTTCAGCAGCCTGAAGTTCTCCATTTTCCGAGAAAGGAAGTTCTTTACTTGAACGTTATTCTTGGAATGTTTTGAACAATCACACTATTATCGTCGTTATTTACTATGACAAGACATTTGGCTACCTTAAGAAGTACTTAGAACTGTACGAAAGCCAAAATTATAGACTAGCTGCTAGAAACCTTGATTGAAAGTCTCGTTGATACGAATATGCTCAGGAAGTGGCTTCGATAATCGACCTCATTCCTCAACACAAACTCGAACACGAACTAATGGACATTCAATTTTTAGATGAAAGTAAAAAGTACATTCAATGATTCTCATAAGGCATCCATCTATGAACCAAAGTGATTTAAAAAACGTGTGTTAGTAATCTTCTTCCAAGTTCCAGCTTAAAAAACGATGATGATATGTTTCAAATCTATCAACCCTAATTTAACATTTCTTTTGAAACAAAAAGTAGTAAACACCTTCCTCGCATTCTTCATAGTAGAATTGCGATGAGAGAACTTATCAGTTAAAGTGAAATTGTAGTGCTTAGCTAGTATTTCCTTTTCCTTCCATAGTAAATCAAATGCTGGTTCACCACGGTAAATAGATCCATTATTGATCGGTATGGAAGACTAGTATTGTACCTGCCAATGCTAAAGCGAATGATTTACCCGAGGTATGATCTTATGAGATATCAACTTGATGGAGTGGCACCCTAAGGTGAGGATTAAACGGCTTTGGTACAGGTAGTACATAGAGGTTAGGGCTATTGCCAATGCAAGTTAAGAACTTCTTTTACTTCTAGACATTTTGGTATGAAAAAGTTATTTCAATGGTTCAACTAACAAAACCAGGTCTGAGCCGGCCTATCTAGGGAATGAAAGAACAATAAGTAAAATTCGCAGGTATTAGAATCAGATTTTTAGTAGATTTTGATAGAAGTTATGAAATATATGGTTGAAAAGTTGTAGGTCCTATGAAATATGTGAATAAAATTAATTGTTGAATACATTATCATAGTCAATACCACAAGACGAAACCTAAACGACCTTAATTATACGTGTCATTGGCCAACACCCACAAACCTAAAACACAATATTTAAACCGATCATTAGCCGCTAAACAACCTCAAGTTCGGCTGCCAGAAGAAAGAGAGCCAAGAGGAAAGCAAAATTAGTAGAGAAAAAAGAAAGAAAATAAGGAGGCTCGTTTGAAGTATAGATTCAATCCTTGCTCCTTCAAGTTGTTGGTTTCAAGAATCTAAGTTACTTTTCAATTTCAAATTTCTTCTATTGCCAAGTTATTGCTTTCAAACTAAAATTACTTCTCAACATTTATTTAAGTTGGGAAAATTGTGCCAAATATTTTTAGATTTAAAATTTCAATACTACTATTACTAGCTTCTAATTCAACAAATTTTTTTAAAAATATACACACATGCATACAAACACGAACACACGCATCGACCAAACACACATAAACTACAATATGAACAAAAGGAAGAGTTTTCACTTTGGTCATGTTAAACATACCATTCACCCTACAAGCCTAACTTACTATCCAATTGTCAAAATGGCCTCTTAAACAATGAAAGACAAAAATACCCTTAAGATGTTTAATAAATTACAAAACGAAGGTTATACTAAAAAGACATTAATACCCTTTCAATTACAAAACAAAAACAAATACTTCCCACTTAAAATTCCAAAATAAAGTCACTTTCTTTATTCATTTTCTTCAACACATATAATGACTCTTTCGTTTTTCATTTTCTTCAGCACTAAAACCTTAAAAATTTATTAAAAGTTCAACAAAAACATCTCGTTTGTATCCATTACTTTGAATCGATAGTTTATTTAATATCATTTTTGTTAAAATAGTATACTTTTTTAATTGTTAAATCTTATTTCGACATATATTAGCACGTAGATACATTTTTATATTTTATTGGATAGGTCTGTAAATTAGTTTTAGCAAAGACAAGAAAAAAAAATCATCTAGGTAAATGTCTGATGATCTAGACATCGTCAGGGCCATCTATTTAACAGACGGCCAAGACGATCGTCAGACACCTAGCGCTTGTTAAACAGGCTGCCCAAATCGTGGATCATGTGTTAATGGACGGCCCAGATGATTGGGTCATCTTTTAACAGACGATCCAAATCAACTTGGCCATCTATGATATTCAGACAGTCTAGGCAGTCAATGACGCCCAAACCCTTTACAGACTGCCCTTTTTGATTTTATTTTTTTTTTAATTTTGACTTATAATGAAAGATATGGAATTAGTACGTGTCCCAATTTCTAAATTTAGTAAATTTCAAATGAATGAAAAATGTTGATGATCATGGAACTGGTCGAGTGATGGAAAAGGTGTTTTTGAAACTTTTTTAACATTAGTTACATCATATATGGATATGTATCGTGATTTACAAAATTTCCTCAAAGTTGATCCCTATCAATAAAATATGAATTTGGGATTTCTATTTAACGAGCATTTAACTATTACGATTCTACCGATAAAGATTACTTCTGAAGTACAGATGAAATTGCTAATTCAACTGAACAAAGATCGAACAACTACTCTTTGGATAACTTTAGTGAAGAAGAATATCCCCGAGAGTGAACATGAAGAATAAAATGGAGTATATTGTAATGTGAGTGATTTTTGGGAAATAGTGGAGGTAATTTGTGAGGATGACATCATGGTAAGTTGCTACACACCATGATCTTACTGTTATGCATAGACCTCCCAAAGATAATTCAAGACAAGGATGAGAAAATTCCATTTACAAACCAGGATCTAATTGCTTTATTTAGTCAGAGAAATGAGTGGGGGTGTAAATTCACAGGTTGGACCAAGTACATGATTTTCTAATTCTTCGCATGTGGATTCCGATTATGAGGATTTGCAAGTCGAGCAACTGTTTGACACCAAGAGATATCTCCAAAAAGCTATGCACGTGATTGCACTGAACACAACTTCGAGTTCAAAGTGGGTAAATCAAACAAGAGTATCGACACAATTGCAATCGTATTTGGCATTTGCGAGCAACGAAGATGGACACAAATGAGTTATTTGTTGTTCGCAAGTATGCACGAGAACATACTTGCCAAGTAGGTATTATTCGAAATGATCACAGACAAGTAAGATCATGATTTATTGGTCGACATATAATGCACAAGTTTCAACGTCCAAGGACGATTTACAGACCTCACACATTATTGATGACACCCGTCTATAGTACGAAGTGGTCATGAGTTACCAGAAGACCTAAAAAATCAAAGAATGTATGTTGGAGGATTTAATGGGTTCTCCCAAAGTCAAGCCGCATACTCTTGAATGTAAACATACGAATAGAATATAATCTATCGGAGAGTTTCCCTGACCGCATAGCTACAAAGCTATGAAGCATTCTTGACAGTTTTGTACTAGTAAAATTTCCCTTTGTAATAGTTCCACGGATGTATAATTTATGTTTAAATCTTGTGTAATATTTATTATTTAAACATAGTACTTTGTTTTTTATTGATATTTACGTCTTCAATATTTACAAAGAAAAATTAAATTAAATTAAAACATGAATCACAATTAAATATACAATATTTACATATTTACAAACTACTATACAATGTACTATGAGTCACAATTATATTCATACAAATTGGACGCTAACTTAATCTTGTAGTTTTCTACGTGAGTTTGGTTAATTAAAATTTCATGATGTCCAATGCTCAAAAATTCTATATACTTGATTGCGAAGATACATCAATCACCCATGTACATAAATAGTAAGATATTAATTACATAAACTCACTAAAAGCTAAGTTTACAAATATAAAAAAAAAATTACAATATTTGTTATCTTGTCGTCGTCCTCTTCTTCACAACGGCTAATCTATCATAGACTACAATGTTTGCTTCCCTAGCTATTATGGAAACGATGATCGCAATCAACGTCAGTATACCCTCCAGCTGGCCTTGTGTGAGACAGTCATGGTAGGAGATGTACACGTACATCGTCGACTCAGGGAATATGATCTCAACTGCAAAGTAGTGTGAGTTTGCTACCACTGAAAACAGATGCGTACACTCCGTTAACGCCTTTCTCATCTCGATTCGACCCCTCTCACATATTGAAGCATGTAATCTAGCTACACGTACCTGTTCAGCTCACAATCCCTTGTGCATTGCAAAAAATCAACGGTATTCTTGAACGTGCAGCTCATGATAACTCGTCTAGGAACGTCTATTTTCCGAACCCGTTGGAGAAAAAGTTCCATTGCCAAATCGATATGCTACATAAAAAATTGAAATATAAATAACAACACATTAATAGAGCTAGACTTATATTATCAATGAACCACATTGCCCTAGCTAAAACATCACGAAACCATATTTTAGCATTCAAGATGACAGTCTTCCCTTCTAAAAAAAATTAGCGAATGCATAGATGAGTTAGTATACTTTTAACGAAACCATAAAATAGTTACCAAAGACTATTGAACCAACTCTCGAATGCTTTCTTCTTCATCAGGTCGACATTATGAAAAAGACTGACATACCTACGTTCACGAACGTTCTCCTTTTCATGCTTACCACTTGCTCCAACAATCATATTCGATGTCCGCTCCCTTCTGCCATCCCATTGCCAGCTCCTTAGTCACCACCTTTAGTTCTGACAACCCCATTGTGACCCAAAAGCTGCATATGCCTCAATGGACATAGTTTCCATAGGCAAGAAGGGTGTAATAGACGTGCATTCTCATCATTGAGGCCCATATAACTTTCTTGAAGCTCGAAAAGTTACAATTGGACGTATTCCCAGGGTCTCTAAATCTAGCATTCAGGACATACTCTGTCCTGCAACAATTACAAATGTTAATTAATTATACAAGAAATTATGAAATAATGCATAATATCTAGAAACCTAAATAATAAATTGTATACTATCAATACGCAAAGAATAAATTCATTTAATCGTACATGAAGGAAATTAAAAAGAAAGAAAAAAATTATACTGCATTTGGTCGGTGTGGGGGCGAGCCTCACCAATGCCATGTGGGCGTCATCGATGCCCCACAAAAAAAGTAGAAATGGCGAGCTCTGCCCAAAAAAAATAACCAAAATCGTGATTTACAAACAAAAATATTCACTATTTCTTCAATTTCAACCCACATAATACCTCAATATATGTATTAAAAGCATAAATAGCATGATTTGTCAAGATTACAAGTAAAAATCAAAGATTAAATATAAACCATTACAAGAGAAAAATAACTTTGAATGACTGTGTACAAGATGATGATGATGGCGAATAGTACAAGGTCGATTTTAGTCAGTTTTTAACTTTTCCATTTTTCATTCTTTTCTTTTAAATTCAAATGAGGGGTATTTTTAAAATTTTAACTTTATAAACAGAAATTTCATTTAAAGGCCATTTGTCCATATTTCCTCAATGAACCACCACCATTGCCACCACCTAGAAATGCATCTTTCTTCGAATGTTGTATTTCTCTCGGAAAACAGCTTTAATTCCCATTTCACTTGCCATTTGTTTAGCTTCATCCATAGCACTAGAAAATCTAGATTCTCTATAATTTTGGAGAAACAAAATAAGTGCTTCTAAAAGCTTGATGACTTCATCAATTTCCATGTTTTTTGCTTGAAAAAATTTACTCACAGTATTGATAGCATGCAACAACTTATTCCAAATGACCATGCCAAGCAAGAACTTAAGATTCTCAAGTTCATATGTTGCTAAGGACTCAGCTTCACTCTTCGTTTTAGGATCTTCAACAATGTTTGCCAAATCAAGTAAAGCGTATCTTATTCGTGCACATTGCTCTTTCATAGGCTTAACACTTTCCACATGACTTTCCGAGTGTGTTTGTTATAATGGCTTAAGTGTCAGACTTTCAACCTTATCTTTAAAAATTTTCCATCGTTTGGGAGAAGAAGAGAACACTGTGTAGATGCGTTGTATCACTCCAAAGAAGGACATAGCTTTAGAACAACAATTTGCCATATCGCATAATGTTAGATTAAGGTTATGACAACCACATGGAGTATAGAAAGCTCT
>CAIGRT010207095.1:0-12673 GCA_903798405.1 Fraxinus platypoda | reverse complement strand
CTATGTGACATCCATGTTAGCTCCACGTAGAGATCATGCATCACACAATGTAACGTGATTCATAAATAGTGAGAATATATGATCACGAAAATCGTTTTAAATATTCATTTTTAAGGTAATAAGAGTGTTTCTTTTTTTTAGAAAAAATCCTACTTTTTAGGAATCTAGATTTGATTTTGATTATTTTTGTAATTTTGTAATTTTTATATTAGGGTTCTAATTGGTTGTATAAGTGATTTATCTATCATCATTTATGCAATCGTGGAATTGTTGAATAAAATAAATATGCATGTGTTCCTAAATAGTAACTAATATATGGCAAAGGGTGTACATACAATTTGCATATCATATTGTAAAGTCCCGAATCTTATATTCTTAATTTGATTGGGGTGGCCCATTTAAGAAATTAGAACTGCAGGCTAGGCCCATTTAAAGTATGAAAGCCTAAGGCATAAGTTATTTAAAAGTCCAAAAATTTAAGACATTAAATTTAAATAAATTTGAGTGCAAAGATTTAATGAATAATTAATTGTCATAATGGTCATCAGTATGGTATTTCACATAGACAATCTAGGTTCAATTTATCATGCAGATAAATTCCTTTTTAGAGGACATTCATGGAGATAGATAACAAGTCATTTAAATAATTCATTTTTCATCATTTAGATGTTTTATAAAAAATAAAATTATATTATAAGAATTATATTATTGGGATTAAAGCTCTTCAAATTCCCACTTAAAAGCTCAATTTTTTTTACCATGCCTCTTCTCAAATCCAAAATTCACTTTTCTTCCTCTCAAATTTGTGTTAGTTTTAGATTATTTACAAAAAGTATTCTTACAAGTTTTGATAATTCAAGGCAAATGATTTCTCATTTCATATAAAAATTTAAGGTAGGTGGTGCAAGTTGATTTTTTCCTATAAATGTCTATGTATATTTTATTTGTATAACTGTAATTGCTAGCTATGAATCGTAAATGTTAAAGTTTTATGGCCATAACCGATTTCTATGACCCTAGGGGATTTTTCTCGAAATCAAGGATTTCATGTAATCCAATTACGTGAAAATGTGTATGGTATGAATTTTTTATTTTTTGAATGTGAATAATACATAATGTTCAAAGGGAAACGCACCGATAAATTTTTATGGGGCTTTATGCTCACTCGTACTTTATAAAAATTTTAAAACTGAGAAATGATTGTGGATGGATGGAAATTGCATGGATTTTGGAGAAGGCAAGTGGAGAGAAATCAAATTGAAGACTGCCGCTCTTATGTGTAGAATTTACTTTCATTAGTTTTTATGTTATGTGTTTGAGGGGGGCATGAAATTAGATTTTCTTCTAACTCCATGATTTGATGTCATTAAATTATGTTAGCATAAGTTTTGACATGAAAATGTGTTTGGATGTGTGGATTTGGACATGTAAAAATGTAAAATAGAAATTTCAACTTTCTATCTGATTTTCAAACTATTACTACGAACTGAACTCTGCGTATTTTTGAATAAAACCAGTGTGATTTGAAATCCCAATGAGTTCTTGTCCATTGACTTTGGAATCAAGTCATTGAATGTTGGTAGAATAAATTATGTCATTTTTCCATGTGTTGTGTTCGATGTACCCGGGAATATCTTTTGGCATGTGTTTTGAGTGTCCATTTGAGTGCCTAAATGATGTTAAATTTTTTTTTGAAATTTTACTATATTGTATTTGAATGAGTTTAGGAAATATTATAAAAATTTTGAAATCTTAAAATGGTCCGACTAAGTTTGATCGTTGGATAGCGAGTTGTAGGGTTGAACNGATCGTTGGATAGCGAGTTGTAGGGTTGAACTCTGTTAATGTACGCTAACCTCCATTTCCATCCTTTGTTTTAGTTTCGTTTATTAAATGAACCAAAATTAACTAACTTAAATAATTTGTTTCCATTAGTTGTTGGACTTGTAATAGAACATAAGGATAATATATGAAATAAAAAGGAAATAAGGAAAAAAAATTAATTTAACCCAAATCTCGAAGATGTAAGAAACACATATTTGCAATAAATCCAAATTCAAAGATTTGGGGAGTTACACATATTTTTGCAAATTTTACATTTTACTAAGGGTAACAAGAAACATATTTAACTAGAATAAAAATACAACTTTGCCATTATTAACTAATTAAACAGACAAATCCCTATATTAGAAATAACAAATAACACCTCATTCTTTGAAATTTTAGTTATTATCAATTTCTTATCCAAAAAATGATTTTTTTTTCTCTATTTCTTACATCTATCTTTTTCATAAATTATATTTTGTCGTGTCAAATATCTTTAAAAAATTTAAAACATTATATTGGATTTTTTATTGTCTACTTTTTATTTACAATATTTTCATTTGTCTTCTATTTTGAAGTTTTCTCATAAAAGGGAGAAATAACAAGAAAAGGAGATAAGAAAATTATGTAGAAATTCTTGATTTTTTTTAATTGCAAAATATTTTAAAGCTGACAACCTCAACTTGAAATAAATTTACAAAATGGGTTCGTTAAGTATTGCATAATTTAAGAGTAATGATATATAGCTCCACTGAGATTACAATCTCAATTCAGACAGTTTTAGAAGTTAGGTTAAATGAAAGATAGACTTAAATGTCTTATTTAATTTCACCTTCCATTTAATGACACGTTAACACTATATAAACTGGCGTTAAATAACATTACTCATAATGGTGTGATTTGATTTGATTTTTTTTTAAATTTACGGTATTTTAGTTTGTTAAGCCATTTATAATGACAATATCATGACTTTTTAATTTTCTTAATAAAGGTATTTATTGTCATCATTAAGCAAAATGTACTAGGTCAAATGTAAATTTTCAAAATACAACATGCAAAACACAAAGAAACATAAGGTTGTTTGAGCCTCATTTTTTTGTATAAAATGTATTTTGAAATAGTAGATTCATAGAGAATGTGTAACAAAAAAAAGTTTTGAATTTATGTGTAATATCATTTTATTGAATAATATGTGATTGAAAAGAATAGAGAAAAAAAAATGTATTTTGAGAAAAATAGGATCAAACAATGCCTAAATATAGGAATTTCTTAATTCCATTAATGTGTGTGCAATTTGTAACAGGTAGATAATAATTAGGGCAATTATATTCCAAAACCAATTTTTGTTAACTGAACCATATATTAATTGCAATGAAAGTCTCCAATTTTTTCTCTTTTCACATTTTGTGTCCCCAACTTCTTCGGTACAATCTTATCTTTAACCTAAACAAATTAGCATATATTGTCTCTAATGACAGTTTGTCCAAATATTATGTTAGCATGGGGAAACACCTTTTTTTTTTTTCTTTTTTTGAAAGCTTTTGTGTTGTTTAGTTTGATTATTTCAAAATGCGATAGGCTAATAGTCTCTACTCCATCCTAACGAATTTTCTGACCGTTATCAAGAACAAAATGTGCTAATTAACAAAGATCGCAGTGCAACATAATTACCATAATAAGTAATTAAAACTATTATTGGAGACAAACATATTATATTCTTCACTGTTAACATATTAGGGAGAAAATGGAACATGAGACTTATAAGGAAAGATATAAAATACAAGGAATTAAAGAATAAAGATAAAGGACATGTTTGACACTCTTTAACTTATTTTAATTTACTCAAATCTCTTTTTTTCTACCAAAATTGTTGTCAAATAGGCACAAAAATAAGAATGTTTAATAATTGATATTTGAACATATAACTTTGTTTAAGCCAATTAAATATATCGTGCATTTAAATTACGGTTAAACTACAAAATTTTCATTCGGGTCGATAATAATTTAATCAAAAATTTTTTTCCTCGAAATATGTATTGAAATTAGTAATTCACAACGAACAAATTTCTTACTTTGTTACTCGAAATGAGTATAAATAAAAATAGAAGATAATCAATAGAATAAAATAAATTAATGCCAAAGAGTAATAGCTTTGGTGGGCCATGTCTAAACAGCTAGATATTGGCAAATAAATGACTTTCTTATCATCTTGGAACTCACAAATTGCGTTGACCAAAATACAAACAACTGCGTGTCCCACAATTTATAATAACTTTGAAACCCATAAATTATGTTTTCTAAAATGCAAACAATTGAGGGTTAACATTTGGGACCAACAAGTTGTGCGAACCAAAATGTAAACAATTATGAATTCTCATAACATTTGGACATAAAAAATGCGTTGACCAAAATGCTAACAACACAGTTTGTAGGTCACAATTTATTACTGGATTACTACAACAATATTTGTGGGTCCATGCAATTTATCAATTCTAGTCCACACAATTTGCAAATCTCAAATTTGTAAGAAGTTACAGGATCCACAATTATTTGCATTTTGATTTATACAATTTGTGAATTGAAGATTAAAAGGAAGCCACTCATTTGCCAATAATACATGTGGTAATAAAGTATTACAATAAAAATGTCTTATTCATTTACCACACATTTATTAAATCTTTTATGTTTTGATATTTGTTTAACATATACCGATGCAAACAATAAGGGACTATCGTGTTTTATATACAAATATAGAAAAAAAACAAATATTTGATAATCAACGAGAAAAGCGTCAACTTCAAAATCTTGCGAACTAAGTTGTTAACCCATCATGAGTATTAATGAGTTATGCACACAATAACCTTTGTGTTACGTTCCGAAGCTCAATCCAAATATTGAAATTGGGCATGAGAATAAAATAAATAGAGTTTTGGTTAGGTTTCATATATTAAAGCATCCATGTAAGTCTCAGGTATTTATGGAGTTTAAGTCGGTACTTTCGACCTTTAAGTTGATCCACTGATCAATTTGACCTATTCAGATTGTCATTGACCCAATCATAGTGACAACTTTAATTTGATGCCTTTTGAAATCGTTATTTAATTGGGAATATTCATATTTTGCCCAATACGGTATCTACTAATGTCGCTTTCACCTAGCTGTCTTAGGCATGTCAGACTGTCCTGGTTTTTCTCTTTTGGAACTGCTTACGAAAGAGTTAGATTGTGTCGGTAGATCTTTTGCCTCTCATAAAAAGATCTTGGAGATCTATTTTGTCGTCGTATTTGGTGTTGGAAAAATCTATCTCACTATCTCATATCTCTACAAGATCAAACTTGTCAAATGACGTATGGTCCTTTGGCTAGGCAAGCAAGGTCGATTAGCATAGTTTTTGCTCCTCTTTTGGGTGTTGCCTTACGATGATGGACAAGGACAACGTTGCTACCTCAGACATTACCCTACGATGGTTGTGAGAGGATTAGAGCCTAGGTGGTTGATTCATAAATAACTACATTGAGGCGTTCTTGGGTTGTGAACAGATTAAGTGACCTTCATTGTCTATAGAGGCGTTGACTATCTTCATATACTGATGAGCTGACACAAGACATAACGTGGATGCAAGATCCTATGTGGCATCCATGTTAGCTTAACTCGAGGAGTAGACATGAGAAAATGTGACATGATTTGTAAAGAGATAGTATATGGTCTCCAAGACTATTTAAATGCTCAATTTTTAAGGCAATATAGCACTTGTTTGATCCCAATTATTTTCAAAATATATTTTTCTATTTTATTTTTAACAACACATTTTTAATAAAATAATATTACATGTAAATTTAAATTTTTTCCTTATTTTTAACAACACATTATTCATCAAAATACTATTCCAAAATGCATTATTTTCAATAAAAAATGAGGGCTCAAACATGCTCATAATATTTATTTTAGAAAAATACGAGTTTATGAGCAAAACTCGTGAAGCCTCTCAATATTTGTTGTTTTAAGACAAATTTCTCGTCAACTAGTTAAAATGCACATTTTAACTTGTAAATCTGGAGTTGATTTTGATTATTTTTGGTAATTTCAATGAAAAGTATTACTAATTTCATAATTTTGCATTAGGGTTCAAGTAACGCATTTATGATCAGCCGCGCATGATCATAAAATCTTCGAGATTTTTCTCTTTAAGTTGCATTAAAAAATCTCATATTTCATGTAAACAAAACAAAAACAAAACTATTGTTCGTCTATATCAATGTTTTTATAGTCTTTATATGAACTTATATGTTATTTAGAGTATATCCGAGGTCTCTAATAGATATCATGTTACAAGTTTTGATTTTGTTACATCACTCTCCCCAAAAAAATAAGTAGTTAATGGAACTATAATTACAAATGCATATAATTTATTAATCCCACCGCATTCATTAATATCCACACCTAATCAATCTGGATTAACATTGTAAAAAAAAATTATCCCCTTTTCTCAAATGAGACATACATGGAAATTAATAATTCCCAATGGTAAAAATTTAAAATTTGTTGCTCGATGAAATCTAAACAAAAAGTGAAAATAATTAATAAACATAAATAAATGACCAAAAAAAGCAATACCCTTAGTGGGGCCCAAGTCAGTCCAGCTCAAATGGACACGTCACCACCTTCCTTTATTTAATGATTTCTTTTATTACACACTGAAATCTCACACAAAGTGTGTCTCTGTATGTATATATGTATCTACATGTACCCCCACTCTCCCTATATATAAATATATCGTCTCTTTGAAGCTTGGCGTCTCTCTCTATCCATCTTACCATGTGAGATATGACTTACATGGCTACTCCTTCGCATGTGAAAACCTGTTGAATTTTCTTTATCCTTCTTATAGAGATCCAATCTCATATCAAAATTCAGAAAGAAAGGAAAAAATTCTGAGTGTAAGTTTTTTTCGATTCCCAGCTTTCCCCATTGTACATTTTTTAGGTTTGTCTACTTGGATGCTATTATATATATGAATGTATTTGCTTTACTCTGTTTCTAGCAAAAATAAGATATTTGTTTGGATATATATATTTTTTTTTTCATTTTTCATTTTGTTCTGCTGAATGTAATTTTTCCTCTTTAGGGTTTGAATCGAGCACCGTTTTCAAATTTATAAGAAAAAGAGTAACTTTTGAAATTTTAAGGCTGTCTGATTTTAGGGTTTTTCTTTAATGTTGTGTTTGTATAAAATTCAGGAATTGAGACTGCTGGTAATTAATTTAAAGTTTTTCCGTGTGTTAGGGTTCAAAGATCATTGCTACTCGTTAAGGAGCCTTCTCGAATTAAAAACAGATTGTTCTTGATGGATAAAGATAAGTCTTCTATCCAATGCCCTGGGAGTTTACTGCCTCCATCAGGGAGGTTCTCTGTTTTTTCTCCTCCTGGTAGTGGTTATAATGCAAAGTCTGGGCAAATGGGATCGTCAAATTTGACTCCACTAGGCCCAGGGAGTTCATCGGAGCAGGGTCATTTTGCTCAAGGGATGCAGTTAGATGATATAAGCCAAATGCCTGATAACCCACCTAAGAATCTTGGGCACCGACGTGCTCACTCAGAGATTCTTACCCTTCCTGATGATATTAGTTTTGATAGCGATCTTGGTGTTGTTGGAGAATTTGAACCATCATTGTCCAATGAGACACAAGAAGACCTGTTGTCAATGTATCTTGACATAGATAAGTTCAATTCAACATCTGGCATTTCTGCAGTCCAAGTGGGTGAATCATCTAATCTGACAGCGGCGAAGTCCGGTCCTTTAGCCAACCCTTCAACCGATAATGTGGTTCTGGATTTAAGTGAGAACCCAAGAGGTAGGCATCAGCATAGCCAATCCATGGATGGGTCTATGAATCCAGATATGCTCATGTCAGATTTGGAAGAGCCATCTCCAGCTGAGTCAAAGAAAGCGGTATCTGCAGCTAAGCTTGCTGAGCTTGCTCTTGTTGATCCAAAACGTGCTAAGAGGTAAGGTTTTTGCATGAAGGTATTAATATATTCCCGTGATTCCTATTAGTTTTTCTGGTTCTTGTTTCTACTCTGACCTATTAGTTTGCTGAAGCAATAAATTTGTCGTCTACATTTTTGTCGTCTTCTGTTTATCATCCCATATAGGAACCGATCAACCTAATAATAATGCTTGACCTGAATCTTTTCCTATTCTTCTATATATTCCACGTGGCTGGTAATTTGTAATTATGATATACGTGAGGATGAAATTTATCATAAATCATTTTGCCTTCGAATATTGGATGTATTCTTCAACTGCCCGTAAACATAGAACATGGCAGCTGGAGTGTTGTGGCTTGGCAGTGTTACTTTCTCATTTTTGCCTGAATTGACCTCATGGATTGGATTATCGTGAAGGCTGCTTGCTGTTTTGGAGCTCGTATGTCCATTCCGATGGTTGTGATGTTATTGATAGAGGTAGCAGTGTTCTTTATCTATTGAAGAATTAGCTTGGGGTTACAGAAAATGGAGGGGAGAGAACATCAATAGATCTGGTCTAATTGTTTATTTGATGGACAAAGTTATATTCATGGAGGTCAAATTACCATATATCGTTCCAATTCAAATCAGGTCACTTAGCCCTTTGACTTTTCTCTTAAAAGGATGATGTGCTGGCAAGTCAATCAAACTCCGACCCACATACAGTTAGGAGCCCACCCCACCCTACCCTAGCAATCAGGGTGCGGCTTGCGAGGAGTTCTCCCTTCCTCTTTCTCTGTCTTCTTTTTGCTGCTTTTCTCATCTTTTCACCAAAATAGAGTTATATTTATTTATGTTTATGTCTCTGTATAATTTTTGCTGCCTGACATTTCAACGTTGAAGCCAGCGATAACTACTTTCCATCAAGTCTGTAAACAAAAATGGAAATCTCTAGCAATGCTACATTCTTATTCATTGGATAAGTAAGCAGGTGAGTCTGCAATATAGCGAAAATTTCCAAAAAAAGTATCAACTTTTTTTTCAATTGCCAGCAAACCCGTTTTGCAAGCAATTCTGCCAGTTCCCAAGGCAGAGGAGTTATAGTTACCATTTTGCTTTGGAAATGATCATATTGATGAATGCAAGTGGTTGGTTCTTCTTTACTCAGTTTGGTAGGATAATTTCTGCATTCTCTCTCTATCTCTGGTTTTTATCTTGAATTTCATTCAATTCAATTGGTGCTAACTCTTTGTTCTTGCCATTAGCGAGCTGACCAAAACCTCCAATGGCTTTTCCTATCTTGACATTGTTAGCATATGCATGTTTCCTGCTTGGAGTTTCGTTAAGAGGGTGAGAGCATTTTTATTATGTAACCCACTCATATCCATATATTTCATCCAACGTGTAACAGGATTTGGGCAAATAGGCAATCAGCTGCTCGTTCAAAAGAACGGAAGATGAGATATATTGCTGATCTTGAAAGGAAAGTCCAATCTCTGCAGACTGAAGCTACTACCTTGTCCGCACAGTTAACCATGTTGCAGGTGATTTTCGACTCTTCTCCCGCACTAACTATTAAATTTTTTGATGGATAGTTCCCCTCCCTTCCCGGTCTATTCTTTTGCAAATAGTAGCAAGTAATTGAGGGCGTGTTCGGTAGAGATTAAAATCGGATTAAAATTGAAAAACTAGCCGTTATTGTTGACTTTTGTTAGACAAGTGGGACCCAATAACGGCTATATTTTCAATTTTAATTGGATTTTAAGATTAGCCAAACATGGCTAAACATGCTCTGAATATAAAATTGTAGCTAAAAATGTCAAGTGTTTGCTTATTATCCATTGCTGGTATTGGAATCAAATTGGCTTTTTTCGTTGCTCACTAGCATAAATAGTGGCTTCCAGGAGTGAACCACTGCCCTCTTTGTTTAGCTGGTGGTAATTCCTCTCCCATGAGATAGACAGGTTCTTGAAAAAACAAAATAATGCTCCGTATGGCTTTGCGAGGAAATGACGAAAGTTAGTTTATAGGTTGGAGTGTTTAATTTCCCTTGTAAAATACTGGTGCTGTAATTATATCAACTTACATATGTAAGAATGAAATCTTCTGTTTAATTTTTTCGTCTTTTCGTTTTACCAACAGAGAGATTCAAACAGTCTTACAAATGAAAACAGTGAACTCAAAGTGCGAGTGCAAACAATGGAACAACAAGTTCACTTGCAAGATGGTAAGACTCGGCATCTTTAACTACTGCTGGAATTTTCACCCCATCTTTCTTGCTGTCTTCCCACTACTTGGTCTTCAAAATATTTTGAACTCTGGACATTTATTATTGACCTTGATATATAAACTGAGAAAGAAAAAATATTTATTGTTTCCTGCCTTCTAAAGAATAAGAGCCGACCAGCATTTGATGATTGATTGTGTGTACAGAATTCAGTTCTTAACCTAGAGATTAAAGTTCCTTGTTTTTCGCGGAAATCTTAATAAGATGCTAACTGATGTTTTTACACTTATTTTATCCTAAACACAGCATTAAATGACGCGATGAAAGATGAGATCCAGCATCTGAAAGCGCTGACTGGTCAAGCAACGCCAAACAGTGGACCTATGTTGACTTTCCCTGGCTCTGCATCCTTTGGATCCAACCAGCGGTATTATCCCAACAGTCATGCTATGCACACAATGTTAACTGGTCAACAGTTACAGCAGCTCCAGATTCGTTCTCAGAAACAGCAGCATCAGTTACAACAGCATCAACTGCTTCAGCAGCAACAAGCTAGGGACTTGCAACTGAGAAGTTCGATGCTCGCCCATATCCGAAAGGACCTCCCTCCAGATGCATCCTCAAGGGATTAGAAGTGGAAATGGATGTGTAATTGATACTGGGAGGTTAGTGTAGTTCAGGAATCTCGGTGGTTGTCATATATCTTAGGTTTGCTCTTTTGGTTAGTCTGTTTAGGTCAGAACTACAGGATATTACATTCTCTAGGCAATCTATTGGATTTTAGTTGGTTAACTTTGAATGGTTTTTGGATTAAATTATCGTCATCTAGATGTCAGTTTCTTAGTTTATTCAGAATTTCCTTTTTAGCTGACTCGTTTTGATTATTGTGGTTTTTTTTGGCTTCTCTCTCTCTCCCTCGCATACTCGCTGGCAGACACAAATAGACGCATAAAAATGTAGAAAAGCCCTTTTACGCATGTTTAGATACTAATGCTTATTAGCTGTCGTCTTTTATGTATGGAATCTGATGAGTTGGTCAGCCATTTGAATCTGCTAGATATTTCTAGGCAACCTCTTGAACTGAAGTTGCTACCTCACTTCCCTTAGAACTCTGTTCCTTTCCCTCCTCGGAATTCTATTTTGTTGACACTAAACTAATCTCATATGTACACAATTCTGTTAAAGGAAAATGATTAGGCACATAATATTGTTCGGAAAAACACTAGAGGAAGGTAAAACAAAATAAGCATCACACTGTCACGTAGTTATTAATCAGCTGTACCTATTTAAGCAAAATGATTAGGCAGATAGAGATTTATGGCCAAGGTTTCTGAACAAATTGATGAACTTGAAGACAGTAAGGGAGTGTAGCAATGTGATTATGAGCCACAGTTCCAATTCACAACTTCCCATTTGCCTCTTTTACTCCACACACTAGCTTCATCACTACACCCTTTTTATCTTCAAGAACGTCCAATATATCTCCCTTATCATTGAGTAGTGGTACCATGGAATACATCCTCATTCCCACCAGCCTGGCTAAATACCTCATCGGAATGGGCAGTTGGAAGTTTGTACTCCTCAACCATGGATTGTGAATGAGAAACTCCTGTGCTTGAGTCCGACAACAATCAATTGCTACCTAAAACTGGCCTTTTTTGTTAAGCCTTGTGTTGTCTGGGCATCCTGGAAAGTCTGCAAAGAGCTTACTGCTACCCTTTTCAGAGCCCTCTAAGAAGTACTTGATGATCCTGTGGCAATTTAATGAGTTTCTACTTATAAATATACCATTTCTAGAAAATTAATGAAAAAGAATAGGCTTCCTGTCTACGTGTTGCCAAAGGAGAGGCAAGGCCTCCTTCAGGTCCAACTACCAGAAGGCCATAGTAAGAATCTGCAATGTACAAATCTCCACTCTTTCTGTCAAACCTGAGGCCGAGACGATGGCTACACCTTGACTTGAACTTCCATTGCTTATGGGTAGTTGAATCAACACCTTTAGCACATAGCTTTTCAATCCTTGGGAAATAGGAACATACAACAGGCCGTGTTGAGATTCATTTGTGGTAGAAAAAAAATATTACCAGTTATGCATCACAAGTGCAAATGTTTCCCATCCTGCATCTTTCCCATCCAGCGTACAATACGTCCATAGCTATCTGTATGAGGTCCATGGCCCCAGATATCAAACTCCAATGACTCTGGTCCAAAAAATTCATCCTTGAGCTCCAAGTTTCCCATTCCTACCAGCTCCGGTTGTCTCCTGGCCAACTCTCCATTACTTTCTGGTACATGCAATGTCATTTTTTACAGGTTTAAAGACATGGCCCCCTACTGGACTTAACTGAAAGGAGTCCATAACGATAAAGCTTAAAATTACTGCAAGAACTAGGAGGTGTGGATGCTGCAATAGAATCTCATCTTTGAGTTGCAGTATTCTCCTCTGTGTGAGTTCTTAAGGCGAAATAAAACATGCAAGTGTGAAATCTGATATATAGGATTTCGGTAAGAAATTCATGCCGTAATTATGATGGTGTTGTGGTTAAAAGTAGATCTTGTTTTGTTTTGTCACGTTGTCAGCATTCTTTCTTCTTGTTATATATACTAGTGTGGTTAACATGCATTGCACTTTAGTTAGTTGTTTAATGTTGAAAA
>CAIGRT010207092.1:0-11041 GCA_903798405.1 Fraxinus platypoda | reverse complement strand
TTCGATACCGATTCGACCTCGATTCAACTTTTTGACCCTTGACCCTCTTTCTTTTTCGGGTTGATGCCCGGGTTGGTTTTTAAAACATTTGTTGAAATAAAAAAAATAAAAAAAATTTCAAAATTTCCAATTCTTAAACAGGTTTAATAATTATAAATTTTTCAATTTTTTTATGTTTTGAATTTGATTACTTTTTTATTCTAAATTTATTTACTTTTTATTTTAGAAACAAATAATATGCCATAAAAATATTTTACCGACTCAATTATTTATAACAAATCAGATCGGATTGTTATCGGATCAGATCGACCTATATCCATATTTGATCCATTTAATTAACGGATTATCGGATTCGGATCTTGATCGGGTTATCGGATTGAGACCCTAAATTCATCTCTCATTAATTTCGTCGAATTCAGATCTATTGACACGGTGTACTAAGATGTACCACGGTGTACTAAGATGAGATTTAATGCAATATATGCTTGTCGAGGTTATTTTGACGGATAGTTTTCTTAACACTAGGGGAGAGAATTAAGCAAATATAAGTACTAACATAATGCATCATTTTGTTATCTAGATCCTCAAACAAGATAATATGAATTAGAAATTCGAAAGATAATTCATTGAGGCCATTGTTTGATTTTCATTATTTCTAAAATACCTTTTTCTCATTTATTTTGAACACACATTTTTCAATAAAATAATATTACACGCAAATCAAAACTTTTTCTTATTTTTAGTCACACATTTTCTATCAAAATATTATTTCAAAATGTATTTTGATGGGAAAAAAAATAGGACTCAAACATGCTCTAGATGCATTTACTGACCAAATAGATTAATCAAATCTTATATATCACTAATGCTCCAACTCTGATTGATGTCCCAGAAGGCCATTGGCAATATGTATATGACACGCTCAAAGCGTGATGACATCTGATTCCAATAAAAATTCCTTAAAAATGGAGCAAATAGTAAAATTAATCCTATTGAGAAGGCATATACCTGTGGAGAGTATATAAATATAACTAAATATAAAACTCTAGTAGAAGTTTAGATACCTATAAATAGTTGAATTATCTCTATAAGATATATAAATATTTATGAATGATCATTGTATTTTTACAGTCCTAATTGTAACCTATAAAAATGAGACTCTAGTTTTCGATAAAATATGAACAAGATTTTTGACCCTCTATTTTTCTTATCTTCCTATTTCGCATTCTTTTAGTTTTATAACATTAGTTTCATTAATTCTTTATAAATTATAAAGAACAAATTCATTAATTCTTTATAAATATAAAGAACAAATTATGAAATTTTCTAGACTTGACCTACAACAATGTATTTTATGACATTTTTAATACTCGTGCAAGAAAACCATTATTTTGTGAAGAAATGTTTCAAAAGTTTCTGATTAAGGGTAGAGATAACTTTCTCAGAACTACACGAATTAATTTGAAATTGGATCGAATTGGCTATAATTCCCTTCGATTTCACTTACAATTTAACTAATTCTAGATCTTAGATTTTGGGGTGATTCTCCCCTCCGGCTAAATCCAAAATTATTTAGCTATTCGTAGAATTCTCATTCATACTCTATTCAAACAAAAACAGAAGGTTCCTTCCCTTAATTGTGATCAAGTTCCGATGCATTATGTTGTTTACTAGTACGTGACAAATAATAGACTACCACTTCCCTATTTTGGGACGAAGAATGACCAACTAACATTTCGACATGTCTATCTAGTGAAGAAATGTTGATGTGGGAAAATTATAAGATTTTAGAAACTACAATATTCAAGAGCAAAAAAAAAAAATCTCAATTCATTAAATTGTTGAGTCTATTGTATGATATCAACAAATGCAATCAGTGAGCCAACGATAAAAATTAAAAGCATTTTCAAGAGACCCTATTTTTAAAAAGCATATTCTATAATTTAAAGAGTATCTATAAATTTAGAGAGAGTAAATTTTTAAGTACTCCAATAGACACTTTATATTTAACATTTAATTTTATTAATCCCAAAAATTATTTATTGCTTTTTCCTATCTTTTAATTTTATTAGCTTTACTCTAAATTATGATATTATTTTCCTCTATTGAAAATTGAAATACTTTGAATGTATTAAATTATAGCTAGTGGGTTTGGCTTTGCAAAACTTATCCTAAATTAAAATGTTAATTTAAATAGTCTTATTATCAAAAGCGTGGTCCTGAAAAATTAGCTTCTTATAATTATATCGGCAATAATCTGGCAAAAGGAAAAATATTCAGAGAAGCATAATTTTAATGATTGACTCTTTAAAATATAAAGTATTTTATATTTAAAGGGTTTCTTGGAGATGCTTTAGAGTCCAAATCTTCACCATCCTCTTCAACCTCACTCAGAAATCTCATCATTCAAAAATACAGAGTTCCATTAGAGCAATATAATCCGTTGGAGTGCACTACATATAATATACTTTTAACAGGTCAAAAATATTCGGATTTCAACCCCCAAAAAGTAGTGCACATTCTCTATTTACAGCTCTATGCAATACATAGGATAGTAAATATCTCCATTCTTGGAATGTACACGAAATATCGGCCTGTTTGGAGGCCGGGACAACGACAAAAATATCACGTTCTTACCAAACCCGGTGTCCAGTTTCTCCAATCTAACTTTCCAATTGATCTGTTTCTCCTGACCAATTCTCTAAGATCAAAACCTTTTTTCCGGCTGTTCTCCTGTTTGCCTGGTTCTGATTCCTCGGCTTCTTCCTTCATGCTTTCAGTTTCTTTGTCACTTCCGGGTACAAATTCATCTTGAGGTGATGCAGCATCAATGATGCTTCCAAGCATCTCGACTATCTCGCTCATTTTTGGTCGTGATTTAGGATGCTTCATTAGGCATTTGTTTGCTAGGGATGCAAGTTTTAGAGCTGATTTCATGTCAATCTGTTCTTCAAGTCTCGGGTCTAAAATCATGTGAAATTTTTTTGGATCCGAAACATACGGCCTTACCCATTCCAAGAGTTTCTGCTCGCCTCGTGGCAAATTTCTCTCGAGCACTCGTCTGCCCGTAATGAGTTCATAGAGAACTACCCCAAAGCTCCATACATCGCTTTTGGCAGTGAGCCTACCAGTGTGGACATATTCAGGAGCTGCATAACCCACTGTGCCAACAACCTAAAGAAAAAAATTTAAGAAAAGAGTCTAGATATTAGGCAGTGGATAGAGTAAGATATAACGCAATATTAAGCAAAACGCAATAGAAACACATACGAGTGAAACACCTAGATTTATAGTGGTTTACCCTCAATAACTACTACAGATATTTCACTATAATGAAAACGCCCCCCACTAAAAAACCCTTCTTATAGAACTATAGAAGGAATACTATAGCTATTTGATACAAGCATAAATTTCCAATATAGCCCAATAATTAAAAATAAATAAATAAAAACTGCCTAAGGGATCCAAATATACCACACGATAAGGCTCCACACAGTCTAACATGCAGAAGAACAGCCCTCGATTGAGCCCCATTTTGGGGAAAATGTATTTTTGAATAGTGATTTTTTTAGAGAACGTGTTGTTAAAAAGTAGAAAAAGTTTTCGGTTTACGTGTAAAATTATTTTATTGAAGAATATGGGGTTGAAAATGAGTTTTGAAAAAATGGGGCTCAAACAAGAGGCTGAATGGGACGTGTCAAATTTTGAATCAAGTGGAATTTTAAGAGCATGAGATTTAATGATGCCCAGAAAAAATGAAATGGAACTCACTGATGTTGAAACATGACCTAGTCCGGCAGTTGGACCCTGCCTAGCCAATCCGAAATCTGAAAGTTTTGCATTGAAGTCTTCATCCAAAAGGATGTTTGAAGTTTTGAAGTCTCTAAATATTAGCTGAACAAAGGAGAAAAGCATACAAATTGTAATCGACATCAAATATCAAGAGAAATAATCCAGATGATGCAGTATATATGAAGCTAATGACGGCATAAGATTTATTTCTTCACCTAAAATTGGAAAAAGTTGGTAGTTGGTACAAGCTTTCTGATTATAAAACTACTGATTATGATTTCTTCTTAAAGAATATAATTAATGCAGGAAAGAAGGGTATACACGTAGAAAATAAGTTTACATGGATCACAATACCAATCCAATTCAGGCTCTCCTAACATCGCGTGCTTAAGCATCATTTTAACTAGGAACAGTAATTTAGTAGCATAAGATGACGAACTGGAATGCACATATTGTAGATTGAACTAAGTTAAAGAAGAGAGGCACGTCAAATGCTTGTCTATCATACTGTTTAATTATTCTTAATATTCAGTCCAACAAGGAACAAGTTTAAAGCAGAAAGTACAACAGGAGACTAGCACTTACACTGGAGATTCTATTTAGCCTAAGTTTAATTCAAGAATTTGATAATAGTTAAAGTAACATGAGGGTCAGGTCGAATCAAGACTTAGGGCTGTTTCGTTCAATAATTAATGGGCCAGAGCATGATTACACCAAATGATAATTTTCATGAAAATGATAATAAGTTTAAGATTTAGTCAACTGCATGTTAGGCCTGAAAGTTTGGGGTTTGGTCCCAGATGTTGGGGGACCAAATGATTTATAAATTTTGACATATTCAATAAAGAATACTCTATATGATACAAATCTACATAGCATACGCTAACGACTTCAATATTTTGTCGAAATGTAACAGGCGAAGTTACATACTAACAACACTACTCATGATAAATTGAAGTTTGCGAGAATCGAAAATATGAATGGAAGCCCGAGCACCTGAAATTCCATTTCTTCATGAAGGTATGCTAAACCCCGAGCTGCATCTTGGGCAATCTTTAGTCTCAACAGCCATGGTAGAGGAGATGCTGATCGGGTCAATAAATGGTCCTCCAAGCTTTTATTACACATTAGCTCGTACACCAAAAGCCGTTGGATTCCCCTTTCGTCGTCTTCTGCGCAATATCCTACTAACTTAACAAGATTTGGGTGCTTAACCACACCCAAAAAATTCACTTCATTAATCCACTCTTTGTGCCCCTGATTACTAGAATGCAAAAACATGAACAGGTATAAGATAATCTCGAAATAAAATTAACCTGACTAAAGCATAAGAAATAAGTTTCCCATAATCTCACAAAAAAGTCAATCATAAATATCAGAAAAGCTAAAGTCTTGAATTGATTGATTGATCTGTGACATCAAAATTTTGAATATGTAGTCCCTCTTCTAGAAAAGTTGTTCAACCTATGAAAAAAGTCATCTAAGCAACAAATGTTGAAAAAGAAATGCTGATAGAGAATTATCCAAATAAACACGAAAAATCAAAACGCCAAGAGAGTTTCTTGATTGAACCAAACTACATATCCCGAAAATGCAATAAGGTTCAAAGTAATTGAAATGAATCTTCCAACATGTCATGAAAAAACTAATTCCGATAGTAGATCTAACAATGAAGCAACAAAGCGATTATTCCTTCATATCAGTAAAATAAAAGCGCTGAAAATTTCAATGAACACTTTTATAGGTAAATTTCCAAGTAATTCTTAGCATAGAATACCAATATGAACAAAAGGGCATGCCTGGAATCCATTGCGATTCAACTGCTTGATAGCAACTTCCATCTCGGATTCAGAACCTGAAATGTAGTCCGAAACCTTAACAACGCCCCGATACACGCACCCGAACCCGCCTTCGCCGATCATGAGGGTACGGGTAAACCCTCTGGTAGCCGATTTCAGCTCGGAAAACGTAAAAACCCGCAGATCATTGGCCCGGCGCTGAGTCAAGAACTCGTGGAACCCAAACGAGTCGGCCCAGTCCCTCCTGGACTCCGAATCAAACGCTGACCGGCGCGTATCGACGTTACTCGATGCAATACTGAGTGACCGGACCCAGGAAACCTTCGACGGCGCACGTGAAACGGCGCCTTCTTGTTCTTCTTCTTCCTCGTCTGACCTTCTCTCGCTGTTAATGAAATGAAAGCATTTCATTTTCTGTATTTTTCAAAGAACAAAGAATTGTGGGATTTGTTGAGTATCCGTTTTCTTGAAATAGGTATGAAGTAGAAGATAAAGAAGAGTCAAAGACATGCGATTGGTTTGAAGAGATCAAGAAACACTTGGATTTTCGTATATAATATTGGGTTAAGTTAATGTCTATTAATTAGGTGAAATGTAATAATTAAGTAAAGTTTTTATAATAAGGGAGGAGGTTTTTGGGAGGATTTTGATGTCTTGATGCGAGAAAGACGGAGAGAGGACCACGAGGAAGACTGGCTGCTTCATACTTGAGAGAGAGAGAGAGAGAGAGAGCAGTCAGCAACGTACCGTATAGAGAAGACAAATAAGGAGGGATTGAAAGTTGCAGTAAATAATCAACTATTAGCTTATGTTTGGCTCATTACTATAAACTATTTATAAAAACACACTTCATCTATATATTTGGAGGGGTTTACAAATATTTACTCATTTACTTCTCACTTCTATCTTCTTATAATATAAACCATTTATAAACACATCCCAAATATTAAAGTGAAAGGGTAAAATTTTGCCAGGTTATACTTTACTTCTCTTTGAAGCATAAAAAGAATCATAAGAGCTTGAGCTTGAACTTGAACTGATTTGTTTTTGTTTCGTTTTGATTTATCACTTATCGTAAATTATTCGGTTTTTACAGGTAAAATTCTCTTTGGTATTGTATTTAATTTGTTTTTTAATCAGTATTGGATTGTGCCCACCCTGATTTGTCAATCAAAAATTAAAATTGGATTGTATTAATTGTCTAAAATCTATTTTGGTAATAGAATATTCCAACCTTTTAAGATTGTAGCAATTTCATCTTACATTATGATTTTTTATCAATTTATCTAGTGTTGTTGGTCAAGGTTAATCGATCAATTGCTTCCTACGAAAAGGAAATAGTGGATGCCTCAGCCTGATCCCCTCTGATGTAAGATCAATCTATTGGCCATGAGGGTAATATGGAGCAAGTAAAGAGTATTGCAAACATAGTATTTTATATATAAAGATTTTTATTACCTTACTTTGGGAAGGACTCTCTTTATATAGAAGTTGAAATGCACTGACATGGCAATGAGTCAGTCGTGAGCACGGGACATGTATTACAAGGTTCTCTGAATTTTTGGTGGGATTAAATGAAGATTTGAGGATGGAGATGATCAACAAGTGCCTACCTAAGTGGGGACAATGTCGTACAAGTTAACTCGCTCGCTTCATTTCTTTATCAATCATGTTAATTGGTCCTACATTAGACAATTGGTCGTTACACAACTCCCTTGATTGAGTCGTCAAGAGCATCTCGCATTTGATTGCTTAGTTGATAGGTCGATGATTGATGCATGACCCTGAAAGAAGATACATATTCTAGTGGTATCATTAGCACGCACACTTTTGAGTAATGAACAACCAATCAATTAAGAGTGAAATTTGCATACCTCGATGAGCGGTAAGTGTTTCTTTTCTCTATGTCAGATCAAGGCATTGTTAAGTACAATCATACTACATGTACATCATCTTTTACATCGTACAACGTTGTAACACACTATTAAACAGTTTTTTAAAAAAGACACTTTTCCCTCCTCCAATTTTTTGAAAACAAAGAAGACGTCAAAAATCATGTAAGGGATGGAATATACATTTAGCATTATTGTTCTAAGTATGACAATGTCCAAGGTTCTATGAATTAAGTAGTATATTGTGGTTTCGATTCTCAAATTCCCATCTTCGCTTGGTTCCCAAGGCAATTTTCCATCTTTCAAGAAGTCGATTATGGAATCTATTGGAAATAATAAATTGCAATAACTTTTCAGAACAATAAAAATGCAGAAAGAAAAACTTATCGATTGATTTAGTTGTGACAGTACGGTCTCCTAAAGTAAAATTGTCTGTCGTTAACTGTAGCGACCTCTTTGGACAATCACTCACAGGATCCAACAATCAAACCATTTGTTCATCAATTACAAATTATTTTCAGAACCCTCAAGTTATACTCCAAAATAATATCTCGAAATATAGAATAATATAATAAGCGAATTTTTCCAAGGTTTAGTAGTAGAAGAATATTTTTTGTGTGACTCTTTTCCAAGAAAGTATGGGATTTATATAGTTGCAGAATTGATAACTTCCACCAATAAGTCTGTGTTGAATGAAATGTAACAATGGTTATTGCAGTAAAAATATTGTAACCCTCCAACTACCATATTTCTTTTTATGATTGTAATTAAAAAAAAAAAATTCATTTTCGCTGTTGTTTTGCCTTTGCAATGGGAGAGATATTTTGATGGTGTTGAGCAACGCGGATGAATTTCTTGGATATCTTACCATAACCATGCTCCACATAATCACAATATAGCTCAATTATGATCGAGGAAGGACATACCAATTCTAGTCTGAAGACCAAACTGCCATAAAAATTGATCAAATGTTGTAGTTTGCTTTTTATTGAATAAAAGATCATATGTTTCGAATAAGAATAATATATAAGCTGTTACATGCTATAAAATTAATATAAATAGTTACTAATAATTGGAATAATCGAATAAGATAAACTTAATAAGACAAGTTTGCATGGCTATCTCTTGGCTAAATTTAAGGAGGTGTTTGGTAAAGGTCAATTGCCTTTGGGAGAACGAATTTCTTAAGGGTGTCATCGAAAACTATAAAATAAGGTGTGGGACCCAGGCTGTCAAGTAACGATCAAATAATCAATTTTTTTGTCCAAAAAATCAACTCCAGGCAGGGGCTTAGTATGTCTTCAAATTGTGTGTGGTATCTGAAGTAAATAGTCATATGATATTTATAGATGTTTTTGGTCATTAACCGTTGTGATAGGTAATAACTCGACTGTTGAATGAAACTAATCACCTTTTGTACCTTCATCGACCAAGTTAATGAATTATTGGATATCTTATAGGCAGGGGCGGAGCCAGGATTTAATGGTACGAGGAGCAAAAAATTTCAACAGTGGACTACTGGGCTTGAACAGTAGAAAAACAATGGGTATAACCAAAAAAAAATTTTTTTTTTTTTAAAGGAGGAGGGCATGGACAAGGGTGGCTACCCAGCCCACCCCTACCTCCGCCACTGCTTATAGGTCTTTATCAATTGCTTTAATAACTGCAAGAACCTATATAAATAATGTATACGTCATGGAATACCTCCACCACATAATATTTATACACATCCCAATCGGTAACCACTTCGAGAAACAATTGTTCGATCGATTGCTAAAGTGGAACCAACCGGTACTACCATTCATATTTTCGATAATAAAGCACGTGAATCAAAGACTATTTAATAAGTATTTTCAAATTCATATTTCCATGAAAATGCTTTAATTATTGTAGAAACTCCATATAGATAATAGGCATGCTATATAGTTCCTTCTAACAAAAAACTGCCTCCAATTATTACCGTCAAGGTTGAATTTTTCTTTCTTCAAACTTAAGAAAATTCGACATTTTGATGGCATTTTGATTTCAATTCTTAGCAAATGTTTTTAATTATTCCATTGTCATCATTTTCATCTCCATTTGTTTGCCTTTGTTTAATGAATGTCCAACTCTTTAAATGAAAATTGCTTTTTGTGAAACAAACTTTTGATATGCTAATATAATTTGAGTAATGTTATTCATACTATCAGTATTCGTCATATGTGTCTCATATATAACAATTTTTTTATTTGATGTATAAGACAATAAGAAATTATCACATTAATTCATCAAATAAAAAATTGTTACATGTATGTCATGTAGGACAACTATCGATAGTCCTCACTATGAATAACATTTTTCATATAATTTAGTGTCAACTTTATAAATTAGTCATTCACTCTAATTGGAAGTGACTTTATTTGAATGTGATCGTTGGACTATTCTTTCTAGTTTTTTATTGATTAGGATACATCGTTTTCATCTTTTTTTTATTACTTTTTTTTTTCTCTCTTTTCATTTGTCTATTTTTTTGTTTATTTATAGATAATTGTAGAATTGTCATTTTACCAAAGGTTTGCCTTTTAAGTAAAAAAAGGTCAAATTATCAACTAAGGACTTCAGTGCTATCGAATTCAAAGATTAAGGGGTTATACGTCATTGCTGAAAGTAAGTGGATTTCATAAAATGTGTGGTGAAAAGTAAATAAAAGTTATGATTCAATAACTGTATGATTAAAAATGAAGTTTGATTAGATTTTTAACAAATAAAAACTTTACCTAACAAGCACAAGTATTAATGCTACATTTTGAAGTTTGAGTAATATAATGGTCAAATATTTAGGATCACCGCAGCCGTTTTACCTAATCTAAAACACTAGTCAAGGTCCAAGTTCATTTATAGTCCTTATAATAATCAAAGTATTCATAATTTGATTTAGTCAGAACATGTACCATAAACAACAAAACTTTCAAAGATGGATGCTGCTATCAGCATGCTTGACTTTGCAAATTACTTTTAAATTAACTAGTAAAAATTGAAC
Organism: Fraxinus platypoda; assembly: GCA_903798405.1. Taxonomy (NCBI): domain Eukaryota; kingdom Viridiplantae; phylum Streptophyta; class Magnoliopsida; order Lamiales; family Oleaceae; genus Fraxinus; species Fraxinus platypoda. The sequence continues at coordinate 539 of CAIGRT010207092.1, read as the reverse complement.
GTGCATAGTAAGTTATTATGATATACTTTATAANGCTATCAGCATGCTTGACTTTGCAAATTACTTTTAAATTAACTAGTAAAAATTGAACGTGCATAGTAAGTTATTATGATATACTTTATAATTGCTATAAAAATAATATTCGATACCAATTTGTTGAAAAGATTTGATGTGTCTCAAACGAATTAAAGAAAATAAAATGTAGGATATAAATTTAAAAGAAGAAAATTATACTACATTTGGTACATAAAAATTAATTGTTAATACATAAAATTAAAAACTCATTAAAAATTCATAAATACATGAATAGAAATAAATTCATCTATATTCATTAAATCAACATTCATTGGATCTAAAATAATGTGAATGTTAATTAATTGAAAATTAATAATTGACAAGAATATATTGAAAAACGAAAAATAAGATATTATTGAAATATTTGTATTGTAATAAGGTTAAAATCGTCAAAAAAATAATTCTCATTTGATGTGATATTTAATATATTATAAATTAAGATGGCTATTAAATCTAATATCACC
>CAIGRT010207081.1:0-18862 GCA_903798405.1 Fraxinus platypoda | reverse complement strand
AAAACTTAATGATTGATTAATTATGCGAGCCCATAAGGTTGTTAATGATTAAAGTCAATTATGGCGAGCCCATAAAACTATTGATGTTTGAAGTCTATTATGGCGAGCCCTTAAAACTTAATGACTGATTAATTATGGGGAGACCATAAGTTGTTAACGATTAATCAAATTATGGCGAGCCCCAGAACAGTCAGTTGTCGAAAATGGGATCGAATCAAAAAAAAAATTGAAATTGAATTCATTACAAGGGATGAGGTTACAAAAATTGAACTTGCTACAAAGGAACCTAATCTAGGTAAATGGCATCATTGTACTGAGGCTCCCCCAGGGCACCCACCTCTTCCGCTGAATCCCCTCCTTCATTGGCGGGGTTGAAGGCTCATCCGCCAAAAACTCATCCTTCAACGAAGATAGCTCCAGCTGAGGGTGCAGCTCAGCCAACGTTTCAAAGACTTCATTATAGGCAACCCTCCTCCAGTGTATGTCGAGCCCATCATATTCAGCCGTCTTGTGGAAGTAGGCTACATACTCGTTCACCGCTGCCTCTCAAGTCCCTTTCAAGTGTTCACCCAAGCGGGAGGCCTCAGTAGTCAGCTCGCTAACATGAGCCTTCAATTCTCATTTTTCCTTATTTGCAACCTCCGAGGCTGGCGAAGCAATCTTTTGAAAATTATCAGATTTTTCCACTTGCTTCGTTAAAGCGATCACCTCAGCTTTGCAAAGATGGGTTTCCTTCCTCAGTTCTTTGTTTTCTTTGGAAAGTACTTCCACCTTCGACTCCGCATCGGCTTGCTTCAACTTGGAGTCCTCAATGGCCTCATTGGCAGAAGATGCCTCTGCCTTGGCTTTAGTCAGAGCAGCTTCAAAGTCTTGGGCCTTCTGGAGTGTTAAGGCCCGCAGTCACCTTGCTTCCATTTGGGCATTTAGAAAGAAGCCTTGAGAAAGAGCCTACAGGGTGAGCCTAGCCTCCACCATGTCGACCGCATCGCATGTCTTAGCATACGAGGCGTACTTATCAGTCCAATACTTATGTTGAATCCCCGCAGCCCCTGGACCTGAGTAGGCAACATCTCCATAATGGTGGGTGCGATTTCATCCGACCTTCCACCCAAGAAGTTCTGGGCCTTTCCTTCAGATGGGACATCCCTCACTTTATTCCCCTTCTTCTTTCTTACCAAGCTGGCCCCCTTATCAATTGCCTCATCTGCCTCCACAACCTTCATGGAAGAAATTGGTTCAGTAAGAATGGGGAGTCAAAGTGACTCCCCAATAATAGTCTGGCATTTTGGAGGAGGGTCGGGCACAGTATTCTTTGATAAAACCAACTTTCTCCTAGGGGGCCTCTCCAGGGGAGTCTCAACCTCATTTTCCTTATTTTCCCTATTCTTTTCTGGAATGGGCGGAGGGTTCATCTTTGAGAGACGAGCTAGCTCATCTCGTTGATTCTTGTAGGAAGATGAGTCGACACTCAGGTGTTTCTTCTTTTGTGCTTTCCCTAAACTCCTCAATTGGAGCAGGCTCGGCTTCACATACTCTTTTTGTCATGTTACCCTGCAGACAAAAGAAACAATTAAGAAAACTGTAGGAAAAAGCAGTCGACGAGTAAAGGAACGAACCATCCTATTTTACCTTTGGTGGCCATCAGTTGGTGTGTAACAAAGAGGTTCCGCTTGCCAATAACGTTCTTGAAATACCTCTTCTCCGAAGGCAGCTCGTATATTGCCTTGATGATAGCTAACTCAGATGATTCGAGCTCGAACCGATTAACTGCAGCTGCATAAAGCTGGCGTTAGACATGAAACAAATGGGAATAAACACAACAAAGGAACATTCCATTGAAAAAGGGGCTTGACTCACTATACTCGTAGTACTGGGTCGGCACGGTGATCTCTGGGACCACATCTCCTTCCATCGTCTGCCAGCGACCCCTAATCCAAAACCAAGATGACTTCCAATTCTTGATGGAGATTGGGGTCCCCCAGATAAAAGGAGAATGCGGACCCTAGAGGTTTATGCAGTGCCACCCCTTGCAATCACTCCTTCCCACTAGAGGCCCGAGGCTCAAAAGGGATTTGAAAAACGTGCGGGGCATATCCTAGCCAAGAGTGACCTCCTTCGAAAGAAGAAAGGCCCCTGCTAATTGTCTCCACGCATTTGGCACTAGCTGGGTAGGGGCTAAATTGTAGTGCCTAAGGATAAACCTAAAGAACGGGTGTAAGGGTAGCCTCATCCTCCAGCCTAAGATGGCATTGCTAACTCCTACACACCCTTTCTTGGGGAAACAAGCTCTTTCATCAGGGGTCAGCACAAACATTTCTATGTTGTCGAGGATCCTAAACCTCTCCCTAAATTTCTCCAACTCATCCTCATTAATATCTGTAGGCCACAAAGAAGCCCCCACCTTACACTAAAATCTATAGGACCCTCTAGCATTATCCATGCATTATGAGGGCCCCACATGGCCTCCATAATCCTTTCAGTGGGGATTATAGGAGCCATACCCGCCTCGGTACAAATTAATGCTATGTCTACTTTGGAAGACTCCTCAGACAACTTCTTTGAAGTGGAGGCCATTTTAATGTGAATAAATTGGAAAATCTGAAGATGTTTGGATACTTACGCAAGTCTTGGATGCTAGAAAATAGGACAAACGGAGATGTTTGCCAAACAAAGAATTAAGGAGGTTCTGTAAAGTTTCAAAGGTTTTTATTACACACTTAGCTTTTGATTGTCGTAAAGTGAAGAAAAAGGGAAAAAGTAGGTTTTCAACATTTTATATATGCGAAATGAACGAACACTCACCATTGAATTTTTCTTCACTTTAATCTGGGTCATCCACTTGTAGTCCCATCTATTACGTTAAAATCAAATAAGCTTGCTAAAAATTCAAATCAAGGGCCCAGATGAAATCGTACTAAACACGCACCGTGAATTCGTGTAAGCCCCGTCGACGTGAGATGTCATCATTAGAGCACGGCACCTGGCATGCCTCTACCCTTAAAGAGGCTCAACATATGCTTCAAGGGCCTCGCCTAGCAATTTTCAGCCTTATCACATGCCTCAGTCCCTAAAGAGGCTCGAAATATGCTTCAAGGGCCTTGCCTAGCATTTTTTAACTTTATCACAGGCCTCAGTTCCTAAATAGGCTCGACATATGCCTCAAGGGCCTCGCCTAGCATTTTTCAGCCTTATCACAGGCCTCATTCCCTAAAGAGGCTCGACATATGTCTCAAGGGCCTCACCTAGGTTTTTCAGCCTTATCATAGGCCTCAGTCCCTAAAGAGGCTCGACATATGCTTAAAAGACCTCGCCTAGCACCTTTCAGCCTCACCGTAGGCTCCAACCATCAAATAGGCTCGTCCTTTACTTCCAGAGCCTCGCCATGTATTCCTCTGCCTTATCGCAAGCTTCAACTACTAGAACTTTTTTTTTCTTTTTTTAGGCTAGAAAGTCTACGCACTATATAAATAATCATACCTGGACTTCGGGGACTCTTTTTACTCATAGGATAAACTAAAGGTTATGTGGCACTGATCAAACTACGTGGCAGACAATCTGGGGGAGGAGCCACGCCTTAGATGGCGAAACAGGTGACCCTGTTATATAAAGACGACCATTTCTTCCCGCAAGACGAGACTGGACCGACCCCATCTTAGGCAGACCCCCATGTAGGAACCGGTCCAACGAGGCGATTGCGAGATCCTTAACAATTCTTGTGGTGAATGATTGACAAGACAACTCACTGCCATCGCCGCCTCTGTCCACCTATATGGTCAAATCCAAACTGTCAAGCTAGGACTTATGGATACAAACGTGGCCCTAGCATTTAATGTCTTGATTGATTGATGTATGCGACAAGAAAGGTCAATCGGTCTGATGAGGCTACGTGTCCTATCATCCGACGGGCCTCGTTTATCTTGCTCTAGTATAAAGGCTCACACTTAGAGCGTGTTCGGTAGAGATTAAAATCGTATTAAAATTGAAAAACTAACCGTTATTGTTGACTTTTATTAGATGGGTGAGACCCAATAACGACTATATTTTCAATTTTAATTGGATTTTAATCTTTACCAAACAAGCACTTAATGCCTTTCAAGAGTAATGCAAGTTTAGACTCTCAAAGCTTTATCTTTGCTATATACATTTTCTAGTTGTTCATTCCCAAGCAGACCTCCTTTTTTATCGAATGGAGTGCGTGCGGCTAATTCCATCCCATCCGGAGAAGGCCACGTGTGACTAACAGATTGTCCAAATGTGCCAGAATTCAGCTTGCGTGAACGTGAGAGGCCTTGTGATCTGTTGGCCACATCATTGATACATTTTTTGGGGTCAACAATAGCTTGTAAAAAATCCAGAATCAATGAAAAAAGTTCAAGAGAAGCTCAAGAATGAATTCAATCAAGATACTGCATAATTTCACAAAAAAAGAAAAGAAAAAAGTAAGTTTTAAGATACTTTAAAGCATTGTCAAAGCGCGACACAGCTTGCACCCTCCTAGATGCTCAAGTGTTTAGTGTCCTGTGCTATCGTATCCTCCCTCCCTACCAAGGACCATGCTAGTTGTACAACCTCGGTTGACAACCACTCACATGGAGGGCACCTCGGTTTATTAAACATTTTTAAACATGCGGACCCCGCACTCATGTTCATGACAACCACTCACATGGAGGGCACCTCGATTTATTAAACATTTTTAAACATGCGGACCCCGCACGCATGTGAGCAACCTTGGTTGTACAAATAACATTTTCCCCCCACCAAATTGTAATAAATGTTTTGGCAGTCGAACAAGATCCCTTGAATTATATATCAAACTCTGCTTTAGATTCTAAAGGGGAGGATTTTCTTATCATTCAGTACATAGAGGAGAATCTGTCCTGCCTAAAAGGCTAAACATAGGTCTGCAAAGATTGTTCTCTTGATTATTGCTTATTTACTTGTCGACTCATTCTCGTGGAGATGATCCCACAATACAATAAAAGTCTCATACAACATCACAAACGGAAGTTGGAACATCTTTTTTTATTTTTTTAAATTTTTATCCTCAATTGCAGAAAATGACTCAGATAATCGAATTGAATCACTTGCACTTAATTCTTTGCTTAGTAAAATACATTTGTGAATGTTATGCGCGTTTCTTGATCGAGTTATTCTTGCAAGTTATTCATCGAACGACAGACAAGATTCAGAATCAGATACATGGACATGATACATGTAGAAAAAATAACACCAAGAAAAATCAATTCATTTATAACAACATTCCTGATACATGGACATGACTCAACAATAAAAATCTCGACACGAAAAGAATACAGGACTCGATGACAGAAAAGAAAGGATTCCAGCTTACAGAAAGAATTAAAGAATGAACGTTAATGTAAAAATCTGAAAATCGCCCGATAACAGAAGCTAGAAGAAACATGTATACCTATGGTTCCTCTCCTACCTGACAACAAATTTTATCTGCATTAAAGAATGAATAAATGATGACAAATTTCTCTACCTATAAAGAATTGATACTCCTTTCTGTATATGAGGAATGGAATGAAAATTTTATGCGTATGGGATGTGGCTGATTCAAGTTGGCTGAGAATAAGAGGAGGAACTGCCTGCAATGTCGACCGGTGCCCATGTTGAGACTGTGTAAAGAGGCTGATCCAACCAACTCAGTGTAAGTGCATTTCCATCTTGTCCCTGCTTCTCCACCCTATAGTTGTCACAAGAATACATTTTCAGCAGCATTTGTCCCTGAAGCAATTCCCTCTCGCTAATTCCCCAGCACCGGAAACCCCCTTGCTCCATCAACTGTCGCCACTTCTCGAATGTTTCGTGCCTTTCAACCCTGTCTCGTCCTTCACAAGCAACTATATTCCTGATTTCACGAGCAAACATTTCTTCTATCTTGATCCTGAGTGGACTATCTGCTGGAAGGCTTGAATCTAACGAGTCAAAAATAGCAGAATAGCATTTCAAAGAATTCAAAAACCTTCTTTCCAGCATTGTCTCATTGTGCTCCGCTTCTTGCTCTGACATGACAACCACTATGGGGTTCGTACTTCGAATTAGACTCAAAAAGTCTCTCAATGTTCTTCCGGTACTATCATAGAGCAACTTGTGCATCTGAAATACACAATTGACAGCCACAGTTTCATTCTCCTTAACATGAAGCATCCACAACCTCACATCTTCCAATCTGTCAACTACGGGGTGGAATTCAAAAGGTAGATTCAATACCCCAGCAAATCCGGCAAGTCTATTGCCCGTTTCTATCAACTCCTGTTTTGATTCACCAACACCGGTAATTCTTACATGGCTAGGAGGATTAGTCCTGGAAGCCAGACTCTGAAACAGACTGGGCCACTGCAGCCCTTGTTTTATGTCAAAATCTATGATGTGAACACAGTCCTTTCCTTCAAAAGCCCTCAGTAGAATTTCATTCGAGGTGAAATGTATGAACTTTGGAAATGGGCTTACCTCATTTAAAATCCTTAACGCAGTGCCACTCGTATCATCCACCTGATCAAACTCCCGAGGAATGGTAATGTGAAAGATATGAGGCCATAACCTTGCAACTCGCAGAGCTATCGCCTCAGTGAAGTACGCAGCGAGGCGACGAATGGGGGAACCCCTCGGTGAAGCAAGTTCCCCCAGTCTAGCTATAAAATGGTTGATATTGGCAATGTTCTTTAAATGAATTGCTTCAACACAAGCCACAAGGAAGTTGACAAGCTCAATATCGTCACGTTCCCTGTGGTTGTTTTCACCATTCTGACCTGCAACAACCTCAACCCTGTCCCTCGGATTAGGTGGCATCGAACCATTACCTGTTTCATGCTCCCCAGGATTCTCATTCAGCCTAAGAACCAAGCGACCACTCTCTGATGAAGTACTCGAAGATCGTGAGCCCTCTTGTGCAGGACCCTGGCTTGTCTCTGTGTTCTTGTCACCAAAGTACGTAATCTTGTTCCCAATAGGTTCCAACCAAGGGCTGTTTGATAAAGGTGGTAATGGCGGATCTATCACATTGCTTGGCACAAAGCACACCCTTTCTTCCTCTCCGGAACATGAAAGAGAGGAAGGCACTTGAGGTGGATTAAGCCCTGCAAGTGGAACAGACCGCGGCACATCAAAGCCAGGGTGAAACCATAAATTCCCACCACCCAAATGGCCTAAACTCAAGTTTCCACCTTCTTCTTCACAATCCTCAGATTTTTCACTACCCCTTTTCCTCTTTACTCTATTCATCCCAATCTCCTCATCGTAAGACCCTTCCTCTGCATACCTCTTCTTTTTACTCTTCTCCCAAAATTCATCATTGCTTTCTCTCCTACCCTCTGTGATTGCTGAAGGTGGGAGTTTGATATTCTGCCTAAGAGAACAATTAGCAGTCTTTGCTTCAATAGGCTTATCAATGGAGAGGCCTACAGGCCTAATCGATTGAGATGACCTCGGGGCATCTGTTCGACCAAAACTACATGGCAAATCCAATCTTTGGGTACTCATTGAAGGTAGATGGCAAACTTGAAACTGTCCAGATCCTTCACTTCTCAATCTATGCCTCGGCGACAACAATGTAGAAGAACACCCAGCCAACATTATTTAGACCCTCGCCAATTTTTTTTCCTTTCTTTTCTATAACACCCCAACTCTCCCCGTCCTTCTAGTTTCTTCTCTCTGTCAATGCGTGTATGTGTTTTCTTTACTTCAAACTATGCAATATACAATTACGTTATATAAATTGATATGAAATTGCAGTAGAGTATGCCTCTAAGATAGTGAATGAATTTCAATAAATCAAGAAACAAGAAACAAAATCGGAATCCGATGTCAAAACAAATTAAAGAATAACACTTGAAAATCTTCTCTATTTGTGTATATCTGTGTGTCCTATATGATGATGATATGTATGTATAGCAGCAATATATGTGCAACAAAGAATAGAATCAGCATAACAAACACCAACAAAAAAAAAATCAAAGAATTTGATGTCAACAAATTATCAAGTACCTATCGAAAAATGACCATCGGATTCCTTAATTTTCACCCATAATTCATACTGAAGCAAAGTAAAATTCGAGCTGAATGGAATTCATTAAACTTCTGCATATCCATCTTTGCTCAAAATTGTATCTGAAAAAAGAACAGTGGAAGTGAGTGATCAGATCAATCCCCTTACCCCACCCTAGCCCCACCTCACCCCACCCTAAACCCAGTATTCTTATCCTTCAAAATCCCTTCCAAATCCCTGCAAACAAGCACGAAAAGGAAAATCACATACTATGAGAGTCACTTCTCAAGAACCCCACTATCCAAAAAGCCATACACCATAAACAACTGAGCTTTTATATAATATAAACTGAATTTGATGATGATTTTGTCCTAAGAATTAGAAAAATGAAATGAAAAGTGGGGTTTTGAGATTCTCAGTTTGCGGCTGTTGGATGAGAAACAAAGGGTGGAGATTGCAAGAAAATACGACCGTTGGAGGCTTGTAGGTGAAAATATGACCGTTAAGGAGTTCGGTGTAGTTGCACGGACATGGTGGCGTGGGAGTGGGGGTGGAGGTGGGTGTCAGATACACGTGTGTGTTTTTGCTACCCGTTGTACTTTTGGCGACATGACCGTTGGATTTACGTCATCATTTTGTCCGTAAGTTTCATGGAAAATTACACGGCCGGTTAATATCATTATTACACAAATGGGTTTTTGTCTCAATCTTATGTGCCAAGTCGTCATGTTCCTCTAAATTAGGATTAATGTGGGGATTCCTCGGTTTAAAAATCTTAATTTCAAAGAGAGTAATGTTATTTAGCACATCTGATATTTAACACCAGTCTAAGTGGTATCAATAATAACATTAAATTACATGTTTAATTAAACGAATCACGTAATTTCACATTTACTTGAACTTATCACAAAATGTCACGTAGAGTGGCGCTCTAACATCAGTGGTTGCTAAATAACATTATTCTTTGAAAAAAATTGGGATGTAATATTAGAGAGCTAGGTTCTATTTCGCTTACATTAAGTGAATCGTGTGAAGATTGATCGTGTTATAAGGTTCGAGATTTATACAATTAAAAAATAATAAATAAAGTGTATCCTTAAATTAGTTCTTTCAAGAAGAATTGAGAGATTGACCACCACATTGTTTTTTCTTTATGTATCAATTTCCCTCAAATATCGATTTTTCTTTAAAGGGTCCTTTCTAATTGATCTTAGAATGAACGACACTATCTTAAAGAAATTCTGGATGTCTAATTTGTGAGTTAGCATTCGAATGAAGATTGTGCATCGTAACGTTCAAGATTTATAAATAAAATAATAAGTTGGAACTTATTATTTCTTAAATTAGTTCTTGATTTGAAAGTTGAGATCACCCACATTGTTGTTTTGACATGGTCTAATTTTGCCTCTAATCTTTTATCTACCTTCTTCTTTATAGGGTTCCCTCTTTAACTGAACTTCGAATGACTTTTATCTTAATCAAAAATTTTAAATGTCTAAACGTTCAATATTTTATTCAACCACAGTACACTTTTATGTACAAAAGGCGTCTCATTGGTCCCTACTAATATTGGCGTACAGAAGTGTGGAGAGCAAATAGAATGCATTCTCATCAAATACAATTGAATAATGCTCTTTGAATAGGGTTATTGACAGGGTGGGGGTGATAAGTGCTGCAGGTTTTTTTTTTTTTTTTTGAAACTGTTTAATCATGTATCGACATAAATTCTCCCTATTTTTTAACATGTTATTGAACCTATGTAGCATAACTCAATAAAGTTCGTCGAGGCATTAAGTGCTCATAGGTTTGTCAAACGTAAACTTTAATCACACGTTTTTTAAATTCCAATACTGTTACCTACTTTTTTATATTATGCCCTTCTTTGAGCTCCACTTGAAAAACAAAAAAAAAAATTGGAATAGTTTATTTTGAAAAATGTGTCAGTAAAAAGTAAGGAGAATTTTTGAATTTATGTGTAATATTATTTTATTGAGTGAATATGTAACTGGTAATATGAGAGAAATAAATTAAAATTTATTAAGGGCCAAACATGGACTATATTTCTCAAAACTCACTGATTATAAGCACTTAAATCTTAGTCAAGCAAGCAAAAAGACGGTATTTCGACAAATATAGGTCTACTAAATGATAATTCTACTATTAATGGGGATTTTTTGGACATTTCAATCTACAAAGGTAGTACAGAACCCATATTTGGAGCGATATGTTTGAACTTGCTTCCTACAACCGAACTTCAGTTTGTGGGGTGGGTAAGGTCCACCATTGCTCGAAGGGTGCCAGAATCAGGTGGCTTTATCCTATTTCATGAAAATGACCCTACTCCCTCGATTATTTTCAGGCTGAAATTATGACCCTACTCCTTTATGATTTTCAGGCTGCAAAAGGAGTACAAGGATTACAACATCAATTAACATATGGGCATAGGTGTTTTTTAGTAGTTATTTGGACAACCTTAGTATCTAACATGGTCACACTTGCCAAAAATCGACTCTCCAAGATCATTCTAATCCGCCAATAACCAGAACGAAATGAAAATAGAGGAACGATTAATTCAATTAAAGATAAGAGTCAAGGTATACACAACATGAAAATAGAGGACCTATTTCCATATTAACAACCTGAAAACACACCACCCACCTAACACCATTTCTGGTACACGTATACACAACCTCCCAATTACAATTAGTCAATTTAAGAGCCTATACAAAGGGCAAATCAATTGAGTTCAAATATACCAAGTATGACATAGATAGTAAAAACCTTACCATAGCCCAACCATGAAGCAATTCATGTCAATGACTGGTCCGGCCAATCAAACGAATTGCCCATGGCATCACGAATTCCAACCTAAATACCATAAATCCACCACCAATACATGATCTTGGCCAAGGTAATCAGGCACATGAGCTTGTGGTTCTAACAACTTTAAAAAATAAACATACTATATTGACTCCAGATACAAGGCTTCTTGTTTGCTGGTCAAGCCCAGTTCATTCATAGTAGAGGTATTGTCGCCAACAGTAAAAGCACGCCGAGGATATGGCCTTACCTGGACATAGAAGAATGTCAGAACACGTCAAATAGCCAAACCCATTCACATTGTATGGCAAGTTAGTCAGAGTTACTTATTTTGTCGAATGTGGTTTCCAGAAAATTATCTTTTTACTACCGAATCTAACTTTTATGTTTGGTTCATTGTTTCTAGGTGTTTATAAAAATCTCTGTCAAAAAAAACTTTTGATCCACACATTTCATAGACCACAAATACTACTCGCTTCTCCATTCATTTACCCCTGATTATAAACACTACCCTTTGTTTCTAGAAAACAACTTTAAAGCCACAGCCAAGCATGCATGCTCTCTGTCATAGGAAAACCAATTCACATCATAATGTTATTCAATCAATCTTTTACTTCTAATGGACCCAACCTTGAGGGGTTGCTCAATTGGTCAGCCCTTGGGTTTGCTCCCCAAAGGTCACCAGTTCGAATCCCCTCAAAGTCACTGAGGTGAGTACCCGGCCGTNATCCCCTCAAAGTCACTGAGGTGAGTACCCGGCCGTAAATTTCAGGGCCCCGTGGGATTAGTCGAGGTGCGCGTAAGCTGGTCCGGACATCCACGGTTATAAAAAAAAAAAAATGGACCCATTATTTAAATATGCAGTTCTGATGCATGATACCGTATTCCAACTGAATCCATGAGCTTTTCAGTACTCTAATATTAATTTCAGTTTTGCTACAGGCAAACTCTGGTTGACATTGTGTGAGGTAGCCGACATTTTTACCCTTTATTTGAAAAACACATAAAATAATCAATGGTACGGATTTTGACAACACGCACAATGTCAACAAAGATGTCATCCATGAATGTACAAATAGCATAACTTTATTTACACGTGGAGGAAAAACAACAGTACAAGTAACTATAGCTAAATCATCTTGCCCGTAAAAGAGAACATAGAATCATAGGTGAATTCACCCAGTATTCAATATTTCGCATGGCCGCCACAAACATCAAAAAATTCAAACAAAATGCAAAAAGTATTTTAGATGTCTACACTAAAGTGAAGGTCGGGGTGAGAGAGAGAGAGAGAGGGAGAGAGAGAGAGAGAGAGAGAGAGAGTCACCCTATCCGTAAATCAAATTGCTTTGAAAAAGTTTTTTGATTTCCTCATTTTTTATTTTTTATTTTTTTTGGGCTTGGAAAATTATTTTTCTTCTCTCTGGCTGGAGGGCGGAGGGATTTCATAGATAGTCTGACAACAACTACAATCAGCTAAGGCCATTTTGGTAGCGTTACGTCAGGGAATGGAAAATCCATTCCAGCTTTTTCTTTCCTCAACTGTGTTTTGTAAGTATTTGGAGCAGAAAAGAACATTCCCATAGAAGGCATTTCTAGGAAAGTATTAGAGTGCTCATTCCTCCACAGTCAATGTCACCATGTTTCATCTTCAGCCCAACCATCCTCTTCAATACTCAATACATCTCCATCTTACACTCCCTCAAGTAGATCACATTTTATTGTTTGGGCAGAGATTTGCCATAATCAGCCAGCAAAGCCAGCAAGTTTGAATTTTTTGGTAAGTTTTAGTTTAATAAATTGAATATTCATTGGAAAAAAGATGTACATTGCCTATTGCTTTGTCCCGAGTGTTTTGGAGAATACAATTTGATGGTTTCAAAATTTAGCTTGTCAATGGTGTTTGTGGCAATTGGCAGAGGAAATGGATTTGCATCCTTCTATCTTGGTTTCTTTCTTTTTCTTTTTTGATGTTTGTAGTGAAGGAAGAATGGGAATACACATTTCCACCTCCATCATCACCATTCCATCCAAGAGTTCAGCTACCAAAAGCCATCTAAAAGTGTATCTTCAGAATTAACAGAAAAGGAGACGAACTGGCACAAATGAGAAGAGGATGGCAAGAAATATTTACCAATCTGTAAGTACCAGGCTTGACCACTCTGCCAACATCAATGAAGTCAAAAAGATACTGCAAAAACAAATCAAGTAAGGTTGTGAACAAGAAAATAAGTACAAACCAAAGATCCACCGCATCCATACCTGCAGCTTGTCTGACTTAAGAAAGCGCCGACCCATCCGACTGCCATCGGGCATCCTTACAAGAAGGGTAACAGCATTGTCATCATCTGGAGTTGGTTCCAGAGGAAGGGAAGCTTCTTTTTCAGCTAATTGTCTCTCGAGTTCCTGGCCAGTGATCACAATACATAAAGGTCTAAACTCCAAAGCATAAATTGTTACTAAAAAGTAGTTCTTATTAACCTACTAGGCCATTGGAAGAGAAAAGCAATAAATTAATAAACCTTACTAAATATAAAATATGCCTTTCCCAAGACCTCCATCAATAACATCAATGATGCCAAAGAGATTCAAAATGTAATCATGCAAAATTAGATCAACAATTCAGGCAAACCTCAGCCTAAGTAAAAACGAGCTTCAAGCATTTTAAAGCTAAGCAGTTGAAGGGTTTACTAGTTCATTCTTTGATTCTTTTTTCTCTTATTACTTCGACACTTTTCTGGAGATTGGGAAGCTCTCTACCATACAGTATTGTAAGACCAGACTGGTTCAACCAAAAAACCACCTGGTTCTCAAAATTAAATTACCTGTTCCTCTTCCAGTCTCCTATGCATTTCCTCCTCTTTGTCTCTCTCTTCTGCAATAGCAGCTTCAGCATCTTCCTTGGCCTTCAATTCCTTCTCTCTGTCAGCTTGTAATGCAGCAAGAAATTCGTCATCCTGCACGTAATCACAGATTTAGAATCAAGGATGACGGAACTGTAGCTACCAATGCATTCTCATTACACGAACCTGTTGTTCTCGAATCAACCGCTGAGCAGTAAGAGAGGGTGAGGGAGGACGAGGTATATGCCTTCGGTGAAGACCCATACTTCTATCGAAATCATTATGTATGAGCTCATGAGGTGAATAACGGAAGTTATACCCACTCTCTTCAGGAATCCCACCAAACATTGCAGCCTCAAGCATTACAGCTTCATCATGCTCCTCAGAAGAGATGCCACCCCACTTTAAGGATATGTGCTCATCAAAGCATAAATATCAGTGCTCATAAAATAAAAAAATAAAAAGCAATTTAGTTTTATTTTCCAGATGATTACATAAATGTGAGATAAAGTGAGGCTACGGCCAAAATAAATGTTTACTTAAATAACTAATAAGCCTAGCCAAACATATTTGAAGCTCTAAAAGTTAGACAAAGTAACTCTTGCTCTCAAACATGGTAAGACTTTTTTCTTAGAAGTTGCTTATTTTTTTGAACTTCAGTACAAAAATTTGATAAAATATAAGCACGATCTTTACATTCAAAAAAGCTAAATTAACTTATTTTTCAGCTTAGCGAAATATGTTCCTAATTTGTGAATATGGAGAAACTTATGTTACCTCATCAGGGGGAAAGACACTTTCATTCTGCTGCGACTGATGAATATTATCATGCTGACTTGGTGGTGGGGTAACCTCAACTCCTTCAAAAGAATCTGAGGACATATGCCTTTGCTTAACTAGCGACTGCTCTTCTACATCTGCTTCATTTTGGATGGAAGAGCTTCCGATCTCCAATCCAGATTGCCTAAAAGCACCTCGTCAGAAGATCCAAATACTTGACACTCGACAATTATGTCAATGCATCCATCATGTGAATTATTGTACCCAACATGGAAACAAAGAAAGAGCAACTCCCAGCCAAAGTCATCGGAAGAACAACTCTATCAAAACATTGACGACAAAGGGGGCACATACCTTCCACTTGAGGATTTTAGTTTCCCCAGCTCCTCCATCTCAGTTGATTTCTCAGCTTCCCGGTCTAATGCTCCCTCCTGCAATGCTTTCTCTTGCTCTGCTGTCTGGATTCACTTCATGTTAATGAAATAACAATGATAATTCAAAAAATGTTGGCATAAAATTGACAAGTGTACCTTCAGCGATGATGAAACCGCATGATCAAATTCGGCATCTTCTGGATGCGACTGCCTTGGCTGAGGCATGGAATCCCTAAGATCCTGTATCAGAATGAAATATACCATTAATGAAATTGACGGAGCTCAAGGATGAAACAACTCGCACAATTGAAACCACAACATACACTGTAATTGGCAAGTTGCTGCTCTGACATAGCAGCATCCTGCTTAGAAGCCTCGATAGCTGCCCGAACCATTTCTTCTTCTATATCCTTATTGTAGTCGGCCTCATCAACAATAGTGGGAGCACTCATAGGACCATTAGGAACATTGGCTTCATCATCGTCAATTATGACAGTCCCTTGGGTTTCTGGACCATGATCTTGGGCACTTTCAGTGACATCTTCAATAGTAGGAGCACTACCAGAATCACCCAATGGTCCATTCCCATCTTTCACTTCAATAGGAATCGGCCTCACTTCTCTTGGATGTGACACAGAAGGTGAACCACTTGTAAAATCAGTTCCCCTATCAAATATACTTCCGGTAAAGTTGGGACCAAGTAGAGAAAAAGTATTCGCATCTCTAGTGGACAGTGGCAACGAGAAAGGAGGTACATGGGATTCAACTTGGATGGGATCATCAATGTCCATAACATCGTCATGAGGAGCCACAGAAGATGCCTGATTTGTTCTGAAAATGGGAAAAAAAACTATATACTTAGGAATTTAGTTAGACAAAAGGAAAGAAAAACAAAAGAAAGCTATAAAAAGACACTATAAAATATTACATGTTTCTGTCCCCGGCAC
This sequence comes from Fraxinus platypoda, assembly GCA_903798405.1. Taxonomy (NCBI): domain Eukaryota; kingdom Viridiplantae; phylum Streptophyta; class Magnoliopsida; order Lamiales; family Oleaceae; genus Fraxinus; species Fraxinus platypoda. Next base: position 3,090 of record CAIGRT010207081.1, on the reverse strand, counting down.
TGAAATGTGCATTAACAGCTTCGTTGAGGTTGCCATGATGCTCCTGCTTACACAGCATATAAAAATATGAAGTTAAAAGCAAAAGGAAAGAAGCAATAAAAAGAATGTGAAATAAGAGCATTAAAACAATGACAACAGTATAGTTCAAAACTTAAATTCCTCCAACAAAACAAATTGAAAGCTATTAACTGAAACACAGTGTAATCAATATTAGAAGTGTGAGACAATAAGAAAGAATTAAAGTTCCTCATTTCTGGATCAAAGATTATGATACAATAATAGACATGTTAACATTCTGGGACAATAATAAATCTAATATAAATCTTCTTTCACTGAATTTGTCGACAATACAGTTGATGTTCAATGGTGAGCCTTTCTACAGAATAAAAAGGGTACAAGACTTGGTTATGATGATGCCAAAAACACCTAGATGAATGATGACATAGTAGCATCTGATTTTTATTTTTTATTTTTTATTATTATAAAGAAAAAACAAAGGACAAAATAAAAACTACAGTTTGGGCCATATATAAGAGAGAGCCTGAAGTATATTATAAATTCACACATTGAACTGAACAAGTACGAGGTAGGTAAGCAAACTACCATTATGTCAAATAATCCTAAGGCCAATCATAATCAACTAAAAATATTATTGAATGAAGTTTTGAAATGAAACGACAAGACAATTAAAGCATTACGACAAAGAACGTGAAAAAAATTAAGCCCAGGCTTCAGCAGCAGACAAATAACAATCAGTCATTAATTCACATACAGCTTTCCATAAGTTTATTAAAACTATGACTCATTTTCGTGTTGTCCATAAATCTATATTTCTCCGACTCCATAGAAATTTCTCACAGGTAAAACTTACGTGAGATAGATCTTCTTGAACATGAAGATGTATCACTCAGTTTGGTGGGTAAGTACTCTTTCTACATCTCATTTTTCTTCTTTAAAAAAATAAGTTCAGTATTTAGAGTTTAGACACATTATCATGGTTCGAGACTTAAGTTACACAGAGGGAGTGTCAAAAGTTGAAGTTGCTTGAGAGTTTCGGCGTCTTAGAGAATTTGGGGAACTTTGTCGAGCAAGTTATCTAGTTTTGAATTTTTGCAGTTTTCTAGCAGAATACATAAACAGGAAAAAGTAATTGCTAGCACTCATAGATCTTTCTCTATGGTCCCTTCTCATCTAATCCTCTTACCTATCCTAAAAATCATCGCCTTACCCCTCTTGTCTAATCTCTGCCATAGCTTCTCTATCTGTGTGTTCCACACCAACCATCAGGAAACTATCTTCCTTACTACCACAAACGCGTCCACCATTCTCCAACCATCGAGAATGGCGACTGGCCATCAACATTATTTTATACCACAGTCAACAAATATGCAACTTACAGATTTTAGAGTGTGGACTGAGAACAATTTAGTCAATGGAAGAAATTTGTGACTTAGTTCCTAACAAGTCACATTTGGCATTGCACTTTGCAACTATACTTTTGCTGGTGCAATTATGCTGATAGAGTATCATTCTAGCAGGAATTGTTTCTAACAAATATAAAAACAACATATAAAACAGGTCACTCTTCTATTGCAAAGAGCAAGGAATTCCTGAGCCTGACGGTTTATTTATAAAGAGCATCTTGTGCAAATTTAGCATCTTTAGATTTGAAGAGCGAAAATTTTTGTACTTTAACAATACTCTTTATTTTTGCATTTTTTTTATTTAATATATATTCTTTAAATGTCAATGCAAAATCAATTCAAATATGACTGGAATAAAAAATAATACAGCATTGAAATTTTTAACTTACTAAATGATTGATTATAAAGTATAAAGACTTGAGTTTAGCCCAAACCCACCCTCTATTTTAAAAAATTAAAATAAAGAGTCTCTTGGAACCTATTTTAAGCATCGATCTTGTATTTAGAGAGTCACTTGAATATGTCCTTACTATATGGAGAGTACTGGCTCTTGGAAAAAAAATTACTACTGGCAGGGTATGCAAGCCTAAGCTTCTTTACAACCAGTGAATCTTTTCCTACTTGTCCTTGAATGTTTACACCGTGTCAGTGTATATTTTAAATTCCAATCACAAAATTTTCTAAATGCATTCAGCATAATACACCAAAAGGAAGCAAATTAGTTGTCGAGATGTCAAACTAATTGTATGTGTCTGTGGGGTAAAGGATGATGGCTTAAATTCTCCATGATACTTACAGCATATTAGAACTTTTTCTTGACGGGAAAAAAAAGGGGCATGTGACAAATGCAAAAAATAGCTAGTATTATGATTCATCATTACCAAACCCATATAGAAAAAACCAAAATTAAAAACATGCGCATACAGAATTTGCTAAAGCTAACAGAAAACTGAATCACATAAACTAGTTATAGTTCTTTCAACTCGATAGAAAATATATTAAAAAGAAAACCGTAATATTCACTAGCTAATTAATCACACCATTTAAAGTTACTAATATAACATATTAGAGAAAAAAATCACTCAATTTAGTATTAATATTAATATTTCAATCCAGAAATCTAATTTAACAGTAAAAATTACCTCAAGTTTCTGAACAGCAGTGGTCTCAGAAACGCCGGTGATGCTCATGAAAGTCTCGATTTCCCCTTGATTAGCTCTCGCCATTTTCTCTGGGAAAAAAAATATTTTGCTGAATGTTTTCTGGGTTCAAACTATAAAACAGAAAACTTCAATTTTTGCTTCAAATAATATTCTAATTTGTTGGTTGTGTTCTGTGTAGTGTGAAATTTGAGGAGAAAAATCGGATTAAATTCTACAGAGGTGGATGATTGCATTTGCAGGTTTGATGAAAGAGACCGCCCCTTACGTAAGATTCCAAACTCGCACGCCAACTCTTGCCCTTTCTCTGCTTCTTGTGGCTTTTGAAATTTTCATATCTTGGGGAATAAGTTGCTCTCTATTTTCGTACTTTTTTAAGGGAAAAAGAATTACTTATTTCGAAAGTAATTCTATCGTTATGGCTCATAGAAATTGCTTGGAAGTACACTCAAAGTTTGGTTTGGATTCTTTCTAATAAAGTAGCTGCGCATAAAATTTTGAGCTTT
>CAIGRT010207070.1:0-27816 GCA_903798405.1 Fraxinus platypoda | reverse complement strand
GAAATTTTTCCAAACCGACTAATTTGATTTTGGTTTCGGGTTGGGGTCGAAACCAACCCAAACCGAATCGCGCCCACCCCTAGATCTGGCTTTGTCACAAGCCAAGACCATTGCTGACATCTCTTTCTCTGTTGTGGTGTAATTCAATTGAGCTCCATTCAAGGTTTTGCTAGCATAGGGAATTGCCCGGAAGATCTTCACTCATTTGTCCCAAAACTGCTCCTACCGTATAATCACTGGCATCACACATTACTTCAAATGGTTGACCCAAATTCGACACTATAATAACGGGAGCTGTAACCAATTTCTCCTTCATTGTTTCAAATGCCCTGAGACAGTCATCATCAAAGACAAATGTTGTATCTTTCTCCAGAAGGTTGCAAAGGGGTTCAACTATTTTTAAAAAATCTTTAATAAACCTCCTATAAAACCCAGCGTGTCCCAAGAAACTTCGAATTCCCTTGACATTAGTGGGTGGTGGTAGCCTTGATGTTGTATCTATCTTAGCTCTGTCGACTTTCTGTCCCTTTGCTGAAACACGACGGTCTAGCACAATTCCTTCTTGTACCATGAAATGACACTTCTTCCAGTTAAGAACTAAGTTCTTTTCTTCACAGCGTTGCAACACTAAAGAGAGATTGTGAAGGAAATTGTCAAAAGTACTAAAAATAGAAAAATCATCCATAAATACCTCCATGATTTCCTCTACCATGTTTGCAAAGATAGCCATCATACATCTCTGAAAAATGGCTGGAGCATTACATAATCTAAATGGCATCCGTCTATAGGCAAAAGTGCCATATGGGCAAGTGAATGTCGTTTTCTTCTGATCCTTTGGTGTTATTGCAATCTGATTGTAGCCAGAATAACCATAAAAAAAACAATAGTGAGAGTAGCCTGCTAGTCTGTCCAACATTTGATCAATAAATGGAAGTGGAAAGTGATCTTTTCTAGTTGCTTTGTTCAGCTTTCTGCGATCAATGCAAACCCTCCAACCAGTCACTGTTCTTGTAGGTATCATCTCGTTGTCGTTCTTGACTACTGTCATTCCACCTTTCTTTGGCACTAGCTGTACTGGACTAACCCATGCACTATCTAAAATAACAGATATAATCCCTACCTTCACTAGTTTTAGTATCTCTGCTTTCACCACTTCTTTCATAGCTGGATTCAATCTCCTTTGATGTTCAATAGACGGTTTGTAAGAGTCTTCCATGAGAATTTTGTGCATGCAAACTGTAGGACTTATCCCCTTGATATCAGCTATAGACTAACCCAAAGCAGCTTTGTGTTCTCTCAGCACTTTCAGTAATTTGTCATCTTCATCCTTGGTAAGTGAGGAAGAAATAATCACTGGAGATGTAGAATTTTCCTCCAAGAACGCATATCGAAGGTGGTCTGGAAGTTGCTTCAGTTCAGATTTACTGCTTTCATTACCTTTGCTGTTATCTGAGCCCACTGCATGCTGAATATCTTCAATCTGTGATGGAGTATCGTCATCTAGCGATGATTCAATAGCCAATATGCAGTCAACTAATTCCTTGCTTCTTGTGTAACCTCCAGAAGTATCAATGTCATCCTTTGTTGCACTAAACGTTATATAATGCTCCAGGGGATCTTCAATGAATACTTTCTCTTCCTTCACAACAGAATCGATGAAGTTAATTCCAGGGCAAGTATCGATATCATCCGAAAATCTCATTGTTTGGTAGATATTGAACATCACTTCTTCATTCACTCTCAAAGTCAGCTGCCCGCCTTGTACATTGATTAGGGCTCTTCCTGTTGCTAAGATGGTCTACCCAAAATCAATGGAATTTCCTGATCTTCTTCCATATCCAATTCCACGAAGTCAGCTGGGAAGATGAATTTATCAACCTTTACTAAAAAGTCTTCAATAATCCTTCGTGGGTATGTGAGGGACGTGTCAGCTAGTTGTAGAGTAACTGTTGTTGGTTTTACCTCCCCAAGGCCTAACTTCTTGAAAGTTGACAAGGGCATCAAGTTGATGCTCATTCCAAGGTCACAAAGGGCTTTATCAAAAGAGGAGTCTCCAATGGTGCATGGGATAGTGAAGCTGCCCGGATATTTTCTTTTGAGCTTCTTTTAAAGAATATCACTACATGTCTTGAGTTCAGTTACATCAAATCCTAGATAATAAAAGAGGAAATTACAAGAAATGTCAACTTTTACATGGTCATTTGTAAAAATATCCAAAAATTTTTCAATGTCCATTTTGCAATATTTTAAACCAAAATGCCCTTATTAATAATTTATAATTCCATACTAAAGACAAATGTGTAATTAAATATTTTGTTAGCCAATAAAATTTTGACACAGAGACTACTTTACTTATTTCAAAAGTACATATCAAATCACAATAAATGCTATATTTCTCATTGACGTAAATATAAAATATCGAGAACTACATTTCAATTGTCAAGAACTTTATGAAATGTAGAGAACTATTATTTTCGGAATGAAATCTCGTTCTAGATAAATGAAGTAACAAGATAAATATGGTTCAATTATCGATGATAACTTTTAAAATATCGAGAACGTCATTTTAATGTAACTTTTCATGGAAGCTATTTCATCTCGAAATTCGTGACAATTAAAAAAAAATTGATTCATTTTTTATTAAGGGTATAATAGACAATTTAATACTAAATTTGGCCAATTTTGCAAGAGTTATCAAAATTAAACACTTTTTAATTGAGACAAGCATGGAATTAACCATTTTTATAAATTCCCCATAATAAAATTAGTTCATGAATATAAGGAACGACATAAAAATCTAAAATAAAGAACATGGAGAAGAAAAAGAAAAACTGTTTTGTCGTTTGAGTTCTTCTCCAATTTGTTGTCGTTTTTGCTCTCAATGATTCCTCTTCTTCCTTACCTCCTAAGCTGTCTTCCTCCCTGTAAACTAGGTCTTCAAATTTGTATTTCTGGTCTCTTAAAATATCAAGAAGGAATGAAGTTGGACCGGACCGAAAAATTTACAAAAAATTTGTTTTCCCTTTTCTCGGGAAGCGACGCTGCGGTGCTTGGGACTGGCGTTGCAGTGCTGAGATGATTCTCTGTGCCAGCAGTTTCCTGCTGATTTTGACACTAGGTGCCCGTTACTTCCATCATTTGTTTGCCTTCATTTTTGCCTCTTTTCCACTTCATTTTTCCTCTTTTCACCTCCTCTTCAAGCTCACTTCTATGATTAACACGTGACTCCATTCCAAGCTCCATAATACGCAATTTTCTCCAATTTACCCAAACTACAAAACAGCATGAACAAACACATCAAAACGCTTAAATGTGCTAATGTATAAACCGAAAACTATGTTTTAAAGGTATTAGTTCAATGAGTAATTTGCACTCATCAGACCGTATATCGAGAATCAATTGGTTCCGATCCGGTTTTCGGCACTGCCTTGAGAACTAGTAATGAATTTGGTTCTCTCGAATTTCTTTTTGCTTGCACCAAGATGCACTAATATCTTTGAACACTAGTTCCCAAAATTCTCACGTTAAAATTCTATTTTTCATATGCTTCTTTTTCTTTCCTTTAATGGGTAATCAAAATTAAAATCTGAATAATTTTATAAATACTTTACAAATTTATAGTTTTAATGCAACCCAATAGGAAAAAAAATATATTTTTAGTTCAATATTTCACAAGAATTCAAATTTCTCGTTGTTTTCAAAATAATCTGCCATGAATCAATATCCTTGAGGATTATTAAAGATAATTAGGTTATTAATATATGGAGTTTCGTAAGAATCTATTTTCGATTGAGATTTTACAATTATGATGTGTTCCATAGTTTATTCATTTTTTCCCCTTTATGAGTTGATCTTGAGTTTTGGAGTAAATTTGTTTGTTGCCTTATTTAATTGATTTTTTGTATTATTAAATTACAAGAATGACAAGTGATTTTATACTTTTTATCTATTTTCAATCTAATAAGTAGTTTCATACTTTATTTTTATAATTCTTTCAATATAAAGAACCGGATCGAATTGGAATCAGTTGGTTTGGTTCTATAGTTGGATATTGAACCAATGATTCAATTTCAAAGATTCGGTTTCCTTTAGAACCGGACTGAACTTGACCGTGCCCACTCCTATGTGTTGCTGCCGACATTCCTCGGACACTCTTATCATAATTATTTTTAACTCAATATTATATATTTTTAACTCAAAATTATTATTAAATAATAAATATGTAATTATATGCTCTCATTTCTTGGAGTCCTCCACTGAAGCTGAATACCGTGTTATGTCCGTTGCATGTTACGACGTTGTGTGGCTGCATGATCTTCTTAGAGAACTTGGTGTTTCCCAATCACAACCTACACCTTTCCATAGTGACAACGCTAGTGTTATCCATATTGCTGCCAATCCTGTGTTCCATGAACGCACTAAACATATTGAAGTGGACTGTCGTTACATCCAGGACGCTTATGATTCCAAGGTCATTATTCTCCCCATGTTTCCACTACTTAACAAACTGCAGATATCTTCACAAAATCTTTGACTCGCCTCCGTCATAATTTTCTCATCAACAAATTGATGCTCATGGTCTCCCCAACATCAATTTGAGGAGGGTATTAGAGGTTAATTATTTACAGCAAATTAGTTAATTAGTTTCCTTGTATAGCCTAATCACATCGTATAGAATCAGGGATTGAATCCTTATTGTTGTATAGTTAATTAGTTTCCTATTATAGCTTTGTAATATTCTATAAATTGAAAGGGAATACACACGAGAATATTATTCAGCAAAATTGGCAATGTCCCTAATTAAGACCAACCTCTCCTATTTTCTCATAGTGAGGGACGGGTATAGATGAAACAATCGGTGCTGATTTACTACTACTTTCAATTTTGCTCATCAATTGGGGTTTATGGGTGTAGCTTGCCATTCACCCCATTTGAATTAGAGCACGTTGGTTCCATAGGAGGTTCTAAGTCATATTTTACGATTCTATACGAAAATTTGGAATCGAGTTATTTGAACCATGTCCTAATACTTATTCTAATTGAATCATGCTGGTAGACGTGTTCTTCTATGTATTTATGCTCTAAGAAGGTTGCGTTTGTACTAATGAATACCTTCTTATCTAGAGGACTATAGAAGTAGTAACCTCTCATTCCTTTTAAATACCCCACAAAAATAAACAAACCTATGAACTTGATTCTATCTTCTCCACCTTTCCTTTAAACACGTATGTTGAACATCTCCATGTCCAAATATGGTGCAAATTAGGCTTGTGCCCATTTCACAATTCAAGGGGTGTATTGGAAATAGATTTAGATGATACATACATGGCTATTTGCAGTCTATGCCCCTAAAAATAAACCAGCAATGAAGAATAACTCATCATTGATCTCACCATATCTAAAAGAGTTTGGTTCTTTCTTTCTGAGACATCGTTATGCTGGGTGGTCCTTTACGCAAGGATAATATCCTATTATTAGTAGACCTTAAAGTTTTGGGAGAGATTTTCGCTACCTTGATCAGATCGTATGCCTTTGATTAGATCGTAGGCCCTTGATTTCATCTTCTGTTTGAAATTCCTTGAATTTGTCCAAAACTTTGGACTTGCGAGACATTGGGTATATGTATCCCTGTTTAGAGTAGTCATCGGTGAAAGTGATGAAATACTCGCAACCTCCCCTAGCTCAAGTACTAATTAGTCCACAAACATACGGAGTGTAATAATTCTAAAACTTCATTGGCTCTTAGCCCTTTAGCTTTAAATAGTCTCTTGGTCATCTTACTCTCTAAACAAAATTCATAATTGGTATGGATTTCACATCTAATCTATTTAAAGGTCCATCCCTTACCAGTCTTGAATCCTATTTAGATTAATATGACCTAACCTAAAATACCACGAGAGTTTCATTAGTACTAGACAATATTTTTCTCTTTTTACTAGCAGTAGTACTATGTATGTAGACAATCTTAAGGTTTATGACATAATGATTGTTAACCATATGATCCGAAACAAATAAGAGAATTATTCTATTTGATAGCAACCGTAGAATGGGTAAAAAGTACCAAATTACCAACATGAAATAAAAGTGCAACGAAAATCAAGTTCTTGTAAGCTTGGGAACATAATAACAGTTATCCAAAATCAAATGTCTATGATTCTCAAAACATAAAGTAAAGTGCCAACAGATTTGGCCTACACTACTTCTCTCATGCAAACCCTTTTAAGTGTACTCTCCATCACTGAGCTGTTGATCACCTAGAACCTTGCAAAGAATTGCAAACTTGATTAATGGCTCCAAAATATGCAATTCAGGTATTAGTAGAATAAAAAAGCACGTCTTTTCCAGTGGTTTCTCATCGATCTTAACCTTCTTCTCCTTAGGTATTCTATTGGTCTTTTTGTTAGGCTTCTTCCTCTTGTTACCTCTCTTGCCACTAGAAGGCCTCTCTCAACACTAAAAGGCTTAGGAAGCGAGGAGCGTCTCGTCTCAATCAAAGTATCTCACATTTGGCCTTTAGGATGAACTTAGTACTTTAGACCTTTTTCATTAGTTTCGTCAGAGACATGTTCATTTTATGTAGGTTATATAGTCGATGTTGAACTGTAAGAACATCTTATGTAGTGTCTCAAGAATCATGTCAATCTGAGTCTCGAAACCAATATTAGCTCCTAAAACATCCGTCATATTAAAGTGACCAATTTTGGTTAGCATATGGCCTCTCACAGATGTGTCTGGTTTCAGATTCGTAATGACTTTAATGGAAGTTTACCTAGTTTGTTGGCTTTGATGTCCAAACATCTCATGATGACTCTCTATCATGTTAAAAGCGATTACCATGTTATAATATTTCTGTTGCAACACATTTGACACATACCAAAATGTAGCAACGGGCCATCTCATCATAATGACCACTTTTCACACTAAGCTTTATGAGAATCCTCAGATTAATTAGTAGGGGTCTCGGGACAAAGTTCACTTGGTATGAATTTATATTTTTAAGCAGTGAGAATGATGTTAAAGTTCATTTTCCAGTTAATGTAATTCTCTTGCATAAGCTGGTTTTTGTTAAAAATAATTGATAGTGACATTTTTTGTAAAATTAATAATTCATATGTTAATAAAATGAATAATAATATTTGTATGATGCATGACGTGTATGCAAAATAGGCCCAAAATTATATTTTAATCAAAGACCTAAAACCCTTGTAAACTTTAACACGCTTTTTCAGTTCACTGTTGTTGTCTGTTAGGTAGAGACCCTCATTCATTTGATTAAGCTACATCTCATGCTATAATTAAAGCAAGGATTGGTTATTTTTCTCCCATGAAAAATTTATTGAGATTTTCTTGAGGAAATCCTCCAAAATTTTCATTTAAAAGTGTATTAACCTTTGTTAACAATTTTAAGAGTATCTTAAATAAGTAAGATGTTGTCTACACGACAATCGTTGCTATCCTATTTTTAAAATGTCCTTTTAATAGGTCCAATTTTAGTTAATCAAGAATAAGTCATTTTTAGGTAGAATAATATAATTCCGTGAGTAGATAAGTACATATTTTCATACTAACTGAATAACGTAGGAGGTTGATATCGACTTAGGAGAGCCATACTTCAAAAGCTAGCTGTTGAAGTTGCAAAGCTCAAGTCTATATAAATTATACACCGAAAGCCCATACTTTCGATGTGCGATTCAAGTCCCATACCTTGCAATGGGACTCTTCGATCTTCAACGCCCACGTCGGACTGGCTTTGCCCTAGCTCATGACTAGTCTCGGATGAACACTACCATGCCGAAGTAAGCATTCGAGCCGCTCAATTACAATCGGGAAGACATGGTGCCTGCTCTGATACCGTTCCCAACATCTATATTAGAGGCCATACATGTCTATAAACCCTCTCGCACTTAGTATCTTAGTTAGGTGTCCCTTTAATAATTTATCGGCCAACAATAACTATTACAATGGTACACTTCAATTAATTTAGAATAGTACAAAATTATAAGATACCAAAGCTTATAACTTTAGTGAACCCAGTGGTGATATTATTTAATCTGCATGACATGATCAACATTCATTGATTCACCATTCAAGTGGTAACAAAAACAAAGATAAAAATACAACAATAATTAAAGAATCCCATTGGGCTATAGTCCAGACTTTGTTGTTCCTCCTTCTGGGTGGACTCAAATTATGCACAATTTTAATTTTGAGTTGCCATTATTTAAAATAAAGGCCAACTTACAAAAATAAGCCTAAATTTCAAAAATAAAATTGGAAAGCAAAAATTGACCCATTTATCAAAGCCCTAATGTCGCCATCATAGCCCCACCATGTCCAGTCGTCACACCACCTCCGGTTGCCACATCTATGGTGTAACAACCCAACCTCTGTGCCAAACCATTAGCTTATGTACTGTTCGCTCTGAGAGAGTGAGCCCATTTCACCTTTCACGAATTTCTATCGCGTTCCCAAAATTCAAACCCATGACCTTTTTCTTAAGAGAGATTCCAGTTAAATCTTGGTATCAATTGAGCAAGCGGTATTGATATATAGACTCTATTCGTCACATCATATTGTTCTTCTGGATTCGTGAAGAAATGAAACCTTGAAAGGCGCGACTTAGTCCTAAAAGTCAAGATCAGAGTTGGACCACTCTGTCAATAGTTCACCGCATCCATCTCTATCTTACTATAAGAGGGTAAGCCTGTCTATTACCATTCCGGCTCCTATCTCGGTCTATCTTTCACTTGTATTGAAGTCCTTCGCCCTCTAACGTGGTATGTGCCTTTTCCCGAATCTGATAGATAGAAATGAAGGCATCCGACCTTTCACTTAGGAATGCATGCGCTACTTGACGTCATTAGTACCAAGATTCAATTTAAGTCTTTTTTAAGGGAAAGGTCATTGGTTTGAATCCTATGGACGCGACAGAAATCCGTGAGGGGTAAGATGGACTCAGATTCTCTCAAAGCGGATAGTAAGTTAACGACTTGGGCATAGGTCGTTATAAAAAAGTGCCCATAGCGGATAGCACGTGAGCTAGCGGCTTGGCGCAGAGGCTGGATTGTTACAAAAAATGTACGTTTTTTGTAACGATACGGCCTCTATGCCCAATCCGTTAACTTACGTATTGTCCGCTCTGGGAAAACTTGAGCCCATCTTACCCTCACGGATTCCCCCACTACTAAGCTCCATCTCCTTCAACCCATTTGTTGAAACAAGCCAATATTTACAATAAAAAATGCAATAATAAAACCATAATGCCTTACGGTTTACAAATCTCTATTTTGCAAGAAATAAAAATGAAATTAGTCATTCATTATTACAAACCAAGACTATCTTAATAGATTACAAGAAGGTGAAGACTCTTAAGGCCATTAACATGTCAACATCAGATAACCCTATCATCATCCTAACTAAAATGCATTTTTAATAAGATTTAAGCCTTAAATCCTACTTTAGGATTTCTAGAAATACGGCTCTTGATACCACCTGTTGGTTTTTTTTCTCTAAATCTCAATAAAATTAGTTTCCTTTACACAAAGAAACTAAATAAAGAAAAGAATGTTGAACTCCACAAAAGGTAATGAGAGCTCAATCCACACATCATAGATTTAAGGAGTATACCTTAGAAGCACTCTTTTTAAATGGCTCTCTTCTCCAAACAAACTAGCTTTCTTCCTTCCTCTTAGCTTTCTACTTTAGATGCCTTGAAAAATGTGCAAAATCCTTGAACCCTAAAAAATGTGCCTTAAGTGACATACATAATATACATATACATACAATTAGGGCAACATTTAGCCCCTATTTGGTTTAGCTAAAAATCCGATTTTTAGCATATTTTGATAAAATTTGATTAAATATGTGATTGAAAAGTTGATAAAAAGTTGTAGGTTCTATAAAATGTGTGGTTAAAAATAAGTTAATGAGTTTCAGAAAACGGGGGCCAAACTTAGCTTTAATTTGCACAATTTTCATTAGACTTATTGTAGTAAATCAATAAGGTCCTACATCTAATCTTAGAGCTAAGAGAGGGATCAAAATGGACTCATAAGACCCATGCTCCAATAGATAATGTTTTCAAATTGGTCAACTCTTGATCAATTGAAACTTATCTATTAATCCGATTCATTCCACCGAAGAACCAAAATCGCACTCTTGAGTTAAGTCATAATTATGGAAGCAAATCATGATCCAATAACAATCTCCTCCGATCATCATGCAACAAGTCAACCTCCATTTAACCGTAATTAAATGGAGGCGGAAAAATGATCGATTTGCCATTCCATATCCTTCTGAGTCCCCATTGTGAACAAATCACAATATAGATTGCAACGAATTCATCATCTGACTACTCGAATTTAATTGCCAACTACAAAATCAATTAAAGTAACGATCGTCTCAACAAATTCCTATATTGCAAGTATATGATTTAAAATCATTTTGCCCCGACTTTCAAAGCATTAAGATCAATCTTCAATTCAAGCTTTCAAGCATTAGCACTTCAAAGAATTTGAGCTAGCAACTACAGGTACATTACTTGCTCATAGATGATTTGTTTGACGATCGAGTAGAGTCTTATTCCTAACGGTCATGAATTAAGTCATCAATGTGGTCATGTTCAACACATCATTATTCTTATTTTCAGAATCTAGACAAATTTTAATAAGAACAATGTAATCTTATTGACATAAAGCGTCCAAGTTTTATATACCGATTATGAACGATATATTTTGATCACATCATAAATTTTGTCTGTCCATAGTTCAATTACAATTTGTAGCATTTTGCATGATCATGGAAACTCAAATTTAATAGGTGAATAAACGATAAAATCGAATAATAATTTATAATGTTGTTTACAAAATACTATTCTAAGGGGCATTAAACTAACACGTTTTATTGATTATTGCATAATATTTTAGTTGGGTAGATAATTTCTTTTTGAGCTCAGATTAGAATTTGCTGTCTTGATTTTGATTACATCGATAGTCCTGCTATTGGTTTTCTTGGAAATCAAACTTTACGCTATTTTTGTTATTTTTCATATGTTTTTGTATGCTGATGTTGTCTTTGAACTGTTTCTGGAAGGAAGAAAATTTGTTCTAATATGGTTTAGGTTCGGGTTTTGTAATTTATTGAATCCGTTATTATTAATGCAGTTTTTTTATGGATATTGCATGATATTTTAGTTGGGTAAAGAATTTCTTTTGCAAAGCTTAGACTGCTTTAGTTTAGCTGTCTATTGCATATGAGGTTTTAGGGGTAGTCTTTTATTATTTTTCCTTTGTTGTAGTTATGTGTAGTTCCCTTTTCTCAAACAAATTTCGATGTTAATATGGTTTGAGAAAAGGAATTATGTTGTGGATTCAATGATGGTAGCAGGTAGACATTTTTCTCTTGTATTGAAACGAAAATCTCAGGCCTCTTTATCTGATCAGAATTTAGTGTTGTAGTAAAATTCTGATAGGAAAGGAGACTAACAATCTATTAGGCATGGATATGGAAGTGGAACTTAGAGATGGCACAACACATAATATCAATGAAATTTTACATTTGTATGCTATTTCGTTATATTTATACCTTTTTGTTTGTCAATATAATTAATACTCATTTCTTTAAGCTTTGATTAGAATATGCCAGCGTCGTGGCCATCGTATGTTGAAAAATCAACAATAAAATAGGACACTCGCCATGTTGTGTGTTGGTTGAACATTTGTCGGACATAAAATACGTGTCAGACACTAGTACTGCACCCTTGGAAGAGTTTCCATGTTTCAAAACTAACAATCTATGAGAGTATCATATATGTTTGTTTTTAACCATGGAAATGCTCAAGAATGAAAATTTTCAGATGTCCTATTGTTTAGGATAACTTCCTGCTGCTTTGGATTCTTCTTGTGGTTCTGATTACAATTGATATTCCTTCAAATACTCTCTTGTATACAAATTGATAGGACAATGTCTAATCATAAATTACTCAAACTAAAAGGATGAGAAAAATTGTCAAACTACAAAATTCTAAAGTTTTGGTCTCTCTTATACAAGGCTTCATCAACCTTTTCTTCTGGACATCGTCTTACAGGAAACGTCATTGAGTCCTAAAAAATGGAAGTTTTGTTTACCATTCATGACGTTTCCACTTTTCTGGTCGACAAATTCAGCTATTTATCATTATTTCTATTGCTATTTCCAGGTGGAGACGATGATTATCACAAAGCAATACCGCTGCATACATTCAGTAAGTTGTCTTTGCACAAAAGGGCATCTTACCGAGGAAGTGATATTCCTGGTTTTTAATCAACTAAATTGGAACCCTAAGTTGGTTGCAACACTTTCTTGTGTATGCAAATGGTATGACGATCTTGCAAAACGAGTCCTCTGGAAGGAGTTTTGTAAGACACGAGCTCCAAAAATGATGCTTGATTTGCAATCCAATGGAAGTCACAGTATTGATGGTAACTGGAGAGCACTCGGCAAGCTACTCATATACTGTTCCGGATGTGACGAGGGTGGCTTATTCAATAACATTCTCATTCCTGGCCACTTTGTGTACAAAACAAGGTTCTCGAAAACATCGGGGAAGAGCTTTTTATTGCCACAGTGTAAAACTGATGTTTTATACGTGTCTGATCCCTGTGAACATCTCGGCCAAGGGGATGATGGGGATGTTGGATTTTTCCGAGGAATATTTAAATCTTTTGCGACATCAAAGGTCAGGAAATTGCTGATTAACAGGAGCGCACCACTGCATCCTACAGGGGTATGTCCATATTGTAAGGCGAAGTGGTGGAACATGCTGAAAGCTAAGATGATACCAGCAAGTGCAAGCTGTAGGTTGGGTGCTTATGAGGATTCCATTGAGTATTATGTGTGCCTTAATGGGCACGTGCTTGGGATTTGTACCCTTTTGCCCTTGTCTGATACAGATGAAGCATCAGATGAGTGACGTATTAGTGATCACAACGTGCATCTTTAATCAGGTTTTGTTTTCTCCTAATGTTCTCGTTTCTAAATTTGTAGATGGCACTCTCTTTTTTCCTTCTGCCTTTTCTCCCCAATTATACTTGTACATTATCTAAGTCCTTTCAGTTTTGGGCGGGGGTTGTCATATAAGATCATGCGAGAATGTGAATTTGATGATGTCATGTAGACACTCTCTTATACTTCTACATGTTGAACTTGGCTAGGTTAAGCTCTTCTATAGTGCTCCTACTTTACACGACGTTGAATTTTTTATGAACTTCTGCTTATGCTTCTCCTCAACTCCGTGTGTTCATAAATTAGATGTTTTCATAATGACATCCAATCATATTTCTACACGTTCACCTTGTTTCATGGGACGCCTTTCTTTCTAATACATGAAGGGGCATCATGAGGTAGTAGTCTGTTCTACTAGATTAAATTCTATCTTTTCTTGATTGTTTTGACGAAAGACAATTAGTAGTCTGTTCTGCTAGACTAAATTCTATCTTTTCTTGATTGTTTCGACGAAAGACAATTCAAATACAATTTAAAGAAGGCTTCACAACAAATAATTTGAATGCATTGAAAATACATTGTAAATTGATGAAAGCAAAAAATTACAATTGTTGTTATAGGGGGTGAACACTAGTTAACTCAACAAGACTTTTGAATACCTTATGTCCCAGTATCTCGGTGTGCAAGAATAGCTTCAACAACCCTCTTTCTATCTTTCTTCAATTTAAATTCTGATCGCTTCAACTTATTTCTGGATGCGTCCTCGTCTGCAAAATATGGTTTAAGTTCATCGACATGGAGAACACTGTGGATTTTGCACCATGAAGGGAGTTCTACTATGTGGGCGACTTTTTCAATCCGCATCACGATAGGTAATGGCCCGATATATTTTGGCACCAATCGGGAACATTTCCGTCTTGATAGTTTATAAACATTTCTATTGGGGAGTTTCACCGTCACCATACCTCCTATGTTAAATTCAAGGCAACAACGTTTTAGATCATTAGACTTTTTGTACCATTTATGTGCTTTTTCGAGATAGTTTCGAGCAATTTCAATATTTCGTTTCCATTCCTGAGAGAAGTTTTTAGCTTGAGAGGACTTGAGAGGACTTGGTACTTTGATCAATATCCAAAGTATTGCTGGTCGATGACAAACTAACTTTTATTGGTGAAAGAACTCTTTTGGTGGCTAAGCCAGCTCGTCGAATGAGGGTATTTGCTACATGATTACTGGAACCAGGACGATACTCTATCACAAAGTTAAACTCTGGAAGTTCATACCAAAAAGCTTGCTTGCACGAAAGCTTTGGTTTAGACATGAAGTGATTAACAACGGTATTATCAGTTTTCACAATGAATGGATGCCCAAGTAGGTAGTGACTCCATAAGGCAACGGACTATCGGCAACTCCATGTGCACCAAGTAATGGCTTTCTGCATTATTTAGCTTTCGAATTTTATATGCGATCAGATGCCCTTCTTGCATGAGGACTTCTCCAAGGGCAAAATCTAAAGCATCTGATTGAGTTTTATACGATTTAACCCCTATTTGTCTCCTATTCTTTCTCAACTCTTTTTTCTACACTCAATTTTAACTACACATTCATACAATAAAATATTCTACACGTAAACTCAAAATTTTTTCCTATTTTTTAACCATATGTTCTCCAAAAAATCATTATTTAAAACAATATTTTTCTGGAAAAATGGCCACCAAACAAGGGCTTAGTCATATATGGCAATGGCCAACACCAAATTCGTCCACAGACTTCTTCAATTACTATCTTGGCATTGTACCTACCAATCCCAAGCTTTTTCCTTCTTCGTTAATTTGGTTAAGAGTATTACAATTTCCGAGTACCATTTCACAAATCTTCAATAAAAATAACATAATCCAAGAAAGGAACATACATTATGTACGTTCTTTGGTAGTGGTTAATGACAAAGTTTGGCTTGAATGATTTTCCCTTGAAGGATTGCTTCTATTATTATATAAGAAGAGCATTATACAACCATGGTAAGAAAATTATACAACTATGGTAACAAATATAGTAAATACAAAAACCAATACAAAAACCATTTAAGGATAATAATGTAATCATAATATAATCTTCGTCAATCTCAGACACCCCCCCCCCCCCCCAAAATATTTGCTAACCAAAAATTGGTGACGTTGTCGAGTCATTGCCTTGGTAAATAGACAAGTCGTCTGAACTTCAATTGTAATGTGCGGAAGAGTAATGAGGCAACCATCATAAGCTTCACGTATAAAGTAACAATCCACTTCAATGTGCTTAGTGTACTCATTGAACATAGGTTAGCGGCAACTGAATGGCACTAGTGTTGTCAGTATGAAGTAGAGTAGGCTCAAGTTGAGGGCAATCAAGTTCCAATAGAAAACCTCGAAAACAAACAATCTCAGAACAGGCAGAAGACATTGCATGATACCAAAATTCAGTGGAAGATTTAGGGACACGATCTTGCTTCTTACTTCGCCACAAAATGAGCATACACTCAAGAAACATATACTAACCTGTAATCGAGCGACGAGTATCCGCACATCCAGCTCAATCCGCATCACTATAACCTACGAGCTGAAGAGAAGAATTTGAAGGAAAGAAAAGACCCTTATCAGGTGTACCTAGCAAGTATCTAATAATGTAACGAACTGATGCCAAGTGAAGGTGAGCATGCATAAACTGACAAACTTGTTGTACCGCAAAAGATATATCAGGTCGTGTAATAGTGAGGGATCAGGAAGAAGAGCACCTTCCTCCTTGCGATATTTCAAATTCACCTCCAAAGGAGTATCAACCGAGCGACCATCCGAAGTCCAACTAAAGTAATCAACTCCGTCGTATACTTATGCTGATGCATGTAAGTTCCAACTGTACTTGAAAGCACCTCATGACCCAAGAAATACTGAAAGGGACTCAAATCCTTCATATTGAAAGAATCTTGCAGCCGATTTTGAAGTTGAGATATCAATCCAGAACCAGTTCCGATAATAACAATATCATCCACGTAGTCCAAAAGAAGTACAATACCCACCTCAGTGTCAAAGATGAAGAGAGACGAATCATATTTGCTCTGGGTAAATGAGAAACCCAATAGAGTAGAGCGAAAACTTGTCAAACCAAGTACGAGGAGCCTGCTTCAACCCGTAAGACAAGCGCTTTAACTTAACACACATCGGAAAATGGCAACGAAAAAAAGTCCGTAGAAAGTGTCATATAAAATCCTTCCTTAAGGTCGCCATGTAAGAAATCATTCTTGATATCCTTCTTTAAGGTTGCCATGTAGCTATAGCCAGAACAGTCCGAATCGTTGTCATTTTGGCAACAAGAGCAAAGGTCTCCTCATAATCCACGCCATATTCTTGACGATTCCCAAGAGCTACCAATCGAGCTTTGTTTCGCTCTAGCAATCTATCGGAGCGGAACTTAACAGAATAAACCCATTTACACAGGTCTGATGCCAAGAGGATATCCCATGTGTAATTCTCTTGAAGATTTTGAAGTTCCTCTTGAATAGCTTTCTCCCAATAGAGTTCAGTAATAGCTCGAGAATAAAAAGTAGGAACTGTGAAATGAGAGAAGGTTGCAGATTTATAGGATGATGTGTAATGAGAGTAGAACGTCAAAGAGTAGTAAAACATGATTAGGATCGGGATCGGGAAAAGAAAGCAGGGTTGGAGGCCGTTGTCTTTGATAGACTACACCTGGTTTAAAATGCTCTATAGGACGTGAGCCATCTTAAAAGCTAGTGAGCGGAGCCAAATTAGAAGATGACACAACATGATGTTCGAAGTAACACTAATTCTGAAAGAAAATCACATTGCGAGAGAGAGAAACGATTAGCAACACCATTATAACAAACAAAACCCTTCTAAGATTGAACAGCAAGCTTAAGACGTTTATGGGAGGCAAATGGACAAAGCAAATGCAATAAAAAGTATGCAATATGTCATAGCCAGGATATGTATCGTATAGGCGAAAATAAGGTGAGTCAAAATCCAAATGCTGAGCAGGAAGTCGATTAATCAGATGTATGGCTGTGGAGAGGGCTTCAACCCAAAATTTGGGCGGAAACAAGATTCTAAGAGCAAAACTCTGACATCTAACAAGTAACGATTCTTTCTTTCTGCCGCTCCGTTCCGCTGAGGAGTATATGGACAAGAGCATTGATAGAGTATTGTTTTGTTGCAAAAAGGTCTGACACAAATGAGACATATTCCTCGACAACTAATTCGAATACTGGAAGAGAACTGTATCTCAATGTAAGCTACAAGAGCCTTAAGAGTGGTATCGACCTCTCTCTTAGAGCGGAGAAAATATATCCAAGTGTAATGACTAGAATTATCAATTAACGTTACAAAATACTTGTAATGGGCATGTAAAGTGATGAGTTCCATGCCCCAAACGTCACTATGAATAATATCAAAGCATTTATTAGCACGACTACCATGAGTTGAAAATGGAAGTCTTACTTTTCCCAAGTTTATAAATATAACAATTGACAGACAAATTAGGAAACCGAGACTTATTTTTATTATCCAACAAACTACATTTCAGCAAATGAGATAAAATTAAAGTATTAAGATGACCCAATTGTTTATGCCAAATTTCATGTGTAAGCCCAACACATTACAAGCCTAAAATATAGCAGTAGGAACACTAAACTGTAATAGGAACAATTTTCCTACTTTAAGCCCCATCATGATTACCTTCTCCGATCCTTGATCCTGCACAAGACAACTAGCACGAGAGGAACACACATGAAAGTTATTATCAACTAATTGACCGACCGAAATCAAGAAAGAAGATAAGCCCGAAAATACAAAAACATTATCAAAAGAGGACTCAATATCACCAACAACAGTAATCGGAAGGGTACTATTAGCAATCTGAATGTGTTATGTACCAGTATAGCACCGAATGTTATACAAGGAGTCAGAACTATCTGTCATATAATTTGATGCCCCTGAATCAACAAACCAAAGAGAAAAATAACTTGACCCTTACCTTGTAAGCTCAAGACAGAGAAGATAGAAACAATCATTCGCTGGACCATTTCTGGGATAAGAACAGGTCGACGGGTGCTAGCTTGTGAAAGTCTTGGAGTAGTACCTTGAACATCAGCTTGAAATGCTTTGGCTTTTCAATTTTGGGGTTGTGTGGGCCAGTCCTTGATTATATGCCTTGGTTGCTTACAGCAATTGAAAACTTTCTGAGAGCAGTTACAATCAATATGATCGTATCCTTTGCAACGGAAATATTGAAGTTTACCCTTTCTCCTTCATTGAACAGCATATCCAACGGTGACCCCATAAATCAACTCTAATGTTAGCTTGGGTAACCACCCGTTGCTCATGCAAAAGTTCACCCAAGTGCACATCCAAAGAAGGAACTGGATTGCGATTCAATAAACTCGCTCGAGTAACTTCAAATTTTGGAACTAATTTCATAAAAAACTGATCTCGCTTACTAATCTCTTAAACCTCTTGTAAAGCTAATAGAGCCGCCACAAGGACCTTAGCATGAATTATGTCGGAGTACTCACTCCACAAGGTCGGAAAACCAGAATAATATTGCTCAATTGTAAGATTACATTTAGTATAGTTGACAATCTCTAACTCCAATTGAAATCTCCGTGCATTGTTGTCTTGATAAAAGATTCGTTTTAAGAATTCCCACGTCTCTTTAACAGTAGTAAAAGACGTAAATTATTCACCATGTGCACCTCCATAGATCCGAAAATCCAAGAAATAATACGAGCATCTTTCGTTTTCCAAGCACTGGGATCCTTAGTGACGCTTTAGAGGACCTATCAATATGACCCAAAGCTCCTCTCCTTTTAAAAACATTTTGAACTCATATTCCTAATTCTTTCCCGTAAACTTAAATACTAAATGCTTCAATCGACACCACTCAAAATCTCAACAACCTACATCGCAGAATTAATGACCCACATAGAAATAAGGCCCATACAAATAAATGGGCCTCAAATAATAGAACCCACACAATGAAGCAAACCAAAGATTGGGCCTCAAACAAAAAAGGCCCACACAACACAAGGAAACATATCGTAGATGAGCTCACACAAATGACATAATAGAGACGTGTATCGCGTCGATTGGACTAACAGAATCGCCGATTATTTAACTCCGATAACCAAACTCATCTACGGTGAATCGATACTCACCAATGAAGAAGAAATTATACTCTCAAATCATATAAGATCATAAAAAGTTCGCGCAGTCACCCACCTAGCCTAGGTAGTCGCTCAGCCATCCACGCTCGAATCAGTCACCCACTGCGACATCCAATAGATTCGGCACTCAGTTCGCACAGATCATACACAACTCGTGTAGTTCGCGCAGTCTCAAAATACTTACAGAAGGTTGCGTTCCCAACCAGCTAATGAAGTTGTTGATCAAAACTCGATCAACCCAGAATCTCAAAGCAAGAATAACACATAAATCTTGAACACCTGAGTACAGAAAGGAGTCCAAGCAACGAACGTCAACTACACCAAAGGCAGAAGCAGTTGAAAGATTTTGAAGATTCAACGATGGAGTCGAAAGGTAAACTCTGATACCATGACAAAGTTTGGATGAATGATTTTCCCTTGAGGAATTTCTTGTATTACATAGGAAGAAAAGTATACAACTAAGGTAAAGAATAATACAATAGGGTAACAAATATAGTAAATATAAATTCCATATAAGGATGGAAATATAATCGTAATATAATATCCGTCAATCTCATTGGCAGTCAATCCTTGATTACCATGACCTTTGAAATTGCCGTGACGACTAACCTAATGATTGCCCTAAAAGTTTCTCTAACGGGTACCTTGACAACGTCCTCCTTTATGGTAGGAGTAGCATTCTCTCCTATTTGAGCTCGACCTGGGCTTGAAAGGTCTATTTCCTCCCCCATTAGATTAGCTATTCCCTTGTGGCTAATCTTTTCTAGGTTCAAGTTGATAGTCAATAAAACATTCGACGGCTACCATTGCCACGCTCAAATCAACTATCTTCCGTCTTATGAAGTTTCCAGGGTATCAACTCTTTTATGAATGTGAAGAGCTTATCATTTTCTGACATGTCTCAAATATTCAACATGTACCATGAAAAGGTTATCACACACTCTTTGTTGGATCCCGTATGTTTCAGTTCTTATAGTGTCCATCGGGCCTGATATTCCACATTTTTTGAGAAAACTTGTGATCTAATCACCTCTTTGAGAAGATCCTAAAAGTCTATTCAGACCCTGTTGACCTAAATATCGAAATATTTTTTCTACCACCATAGTTTTGCATCTTCATCTAGATATATGATAGTTGTTGACACCATTCTTACTTCGCCTTCAATGGTAGCTGCAATAAAGTACTGTTCCATGTTGAGCAAGAAGTTCTCGACTTTCTTTTGCATCGCTTGCCCCTCCATAGGTGCACGGTTTTCGGGATTCTGAGCCTAGGTGCATACTCTTGTGCGAGAGCTCACCCATTGGCAATTGCATGTTGGAGAACTCACAACTAAAGTCTCAATGTTCTCATTTTTCCCTATAGATCAGGAATGACTGCAACGCTGTGCAACCACCTCAAACATTTTGAAATAAACTTATAATTGAAAGGAAATTATGACTTAAAATAATTTTTACAAAGTACAATAGTTGGGGCAAACTGAGACTATGAGTGGGTCAAGGGTTAAATCTAGCTGCAGTCCTTGACACCTTGGCTTGGGGTTAAGTTTATGAGTGGGTCAAGGGTTAAATCTAGCTGCAGTCCTTGACACCTTGGCTTGGGGTTAAGATCTTCAATTGTGCTTCTCTTTTACACAATGTTGAGTTTATATCAACTTCGTATACACTGCTTCTCTTTATGATATCTGATATTGATATCTAGATTCACCAGGCATTATGTTGCTAAGTGCATGTGAATTTAGTATTAAACTAAGCTGGAGAAGAAAATGAATAATATTTTAGCTTCTTTTTATTCATTAATATTGTACACTTCAATTTTCTTTACCGAAAACATGAAATATAACAATTGTGTGGTTGTATTTTGGAAACTTGGCCTACAAATATCAATTTGACATTGTCATTTACATTCTCATACTTCTACGTGTTGAACTTGTCTTTGTTAAGCTCTTCTATTGTGCCTGTCCTTTTACCGATGTCAAAATTTTTAATGACTTTGCTTATGCTTCTTCTTTACATATTATCCGATTATGATATCTCTATTCTTCAGGTGCTATGACATTATATGTGTGTATTGTTGAAGTGGTTGATGTTGTATATAGAGGTGGGTGAGGTGAGCTGGAGATCAGCAGGCTGTTCGGGAAAGCTAATCTTGTCAAAGCTTCTCTCCAATTGTTTTGCTATGGAACCTTTTTCTTCCAAATGGCATGCTAGTCGAGACTCGATTCCTGTTGATAACCATACCTTGTTAACTATTGGTGCTTACAGTGATGTTCTTGTTAACCATTTATACTGTGTGTATGACATTCAGAACATATTGTTTGAGTGAGACGCTTTAACATTTGACACGATAATTATTTATCAATTATCCTTGTGTTTACTTTCTTATTAATTTGTTTATTATTCATTGTTAGACATGATTTTAGTTTCTGTTTGTCAATGTTATCCAATTCCTGTTAGCCACATACGCCATTGTCATGCCAAAAGTTATCATTTGTGTTATTCTTGAACACGACTAGGCACACACCTAGGCGTGCCAAAGGCAACATAGTGTGCGCACAAAGGCAGCAACATGGACATATCGAGACACAAAGGAACCAACCTAGAGACACAAAGATGCACATCCATACATGAACATGACTAGATAGAATTAAAAAAGAAAAATAAAAATCATCCATTATCATTGTATCGATGGGGTCGGTCATTTATAGGGCTATAATGACATGCTGTGCACTCAGTTCAACCATCATTGACTTTCTTTCCATCTTTACAGTTAGTTATTACTTAACTCAATATTTCTTAAGATCAGAGTCTAGTGGAGTGTCAACTAGGTTGTGATGATATTGGATAGGTTTTCTTTTTCGGAAACACATGTAATTCAATTATGTCATGTCATCGGCAATAACCTATGAAAAAAAGTAGCTAAGCAGACAAAAGAAGTTGTAGGCTATATGCTTAACACATGTAAGTCGAACTATAACTATCAATGTGTTCTTTAGATTCCCACACGTAAGTTATACATCATAGATAGAAGACTCACTATCGAAAAATCCCGTGCCACGCACTCTATTACCCTATTTTTTGAGATCTCCATGAATCTTAGTATTCATGTTCGTTGAATTTCACCCAACATTCTTTCATTGTCCTGAACCCATCTCTGCATCAGAGGCAATTCATATGGACACGAACAATCTTTGACCTGACATGGCATTATATATACAGCTAAATCCACCAATCCTAATGCTAAGAAAAGGGTCGTTGATTGCTACTAAGAACCTAACGAGTTGTGCAAATTGACTCGAATTTCTTCATAGTCTGGCGAAGTAGAAAATCTTCTCTCGAAAAGAAACTGACCAGAGATGATAGAGGAGGCTATTCGATTAAAAAATATAGGATGATCAAAACAGCTTCATCCAAAAATTGACGGAATACAATCGATCCAGTTATATAAGACAGTGGGGATAGTAATAACAAAATGAGCAAGCCCATGAACCTTCTTGTTCCCAAACGAGGTACGTAGCAACACAATCCAGAGCCAATAACTAAAAGAGCTGAGATATCCTATAAAACACTAGCATTAGATGCCAATAAAGGAACGAGGTATAGGCTGTAAACCACCCTCTCAGCATCAGACTCCACTAGAGGTGTCAATCCGGGTTGGCCCGCCAACATATGAGCCCGGTAACGGCCCGCGAGAAAAAAAAGTCCACCCGCTACGGGTTTCGGGCCGGTTCCGGGTCGGCCCACAAATTTTGGACTACAACCCAGACCCGCCTGCTGACCCATCCGTGTTGAGCCTATGTGGGTCACGGGTCGCGGTTTGTTCCGTATGATTGTATAAATAAAATTATAAAAATATAGAATTTTTCATATTTATAGCAAAAAATATTTTTTTGTTAAATGTAAACTAAGAATTGAACAAAATGATAAATTCATATTTATACCAAGAAATGTTTACATAGAATTCAAATTTAATGTTACATGAATTATTTATAACTTTGCAAAGTTAAATTTAACTTAAACAAATAACAACTAAATGCATTTCTAATTATTATTATCAAATATTTATAGCATAAGTACATCCCAACTAGGTTGGCACCTACTTTTTTTTTTTCAAAATTAAATTTTTTTTTTCACGGGCCAGCGGGTTAACCGCGGCCCGTGAAGGTGTAGCCCGCGAAGCTCGCGGGTCACACATCCTTGACCCGTGAACCGTCCACTCGGGTCACCGGTTGGCCCGCGGTCCCGGGTCGATTTGGGCCGATTTTCACGGGTATGGCCGGCCCGTCCGTCTTGACACATCTAGACTCCACTGCTGTGAATGGTTAATAAATTAGTGAAATGGGTCAACTTTGACCTCCAAGTTCAATGGGAACCGAACTCATATATTAAAGGGATCAAGCATATTTTCGTTCTACTCCGTGAGGTGATTAATGTGATATATTTATTAATTGAAAATCATTTAGAATTGAATGAAATATTTAATGTCCAAGTTACCTACTTGAAAGTTAAAAATGAAGAACTTGATTAGATTTCCTAAACTTATCTCACATAGGAAACCTTGAAAACTTGTGGGATTTATATAGTGAAAGTTTGACAACTATATTTGGGCCCCAAAGGATGTCAATAGTCTTTGAAAGGGATTGTGTTCGATCATAAGTCACACGAGCACGAGCACGGGCTCGGGCTCGAGTCTGTGTTCAAATTCGAGTCCAGTTCGATTCATGTACAGGTATGTATGGATGGGTCCTTGTCTCTTTTTGAACAAAATTTATTTAAATTTTTGGGCCAAATTGTAATTATCAAATTATTGGGTACTTAGTGAAAACATTTTTAACAGTATTTTAAATTTCTACCGTTGGCTTGTTTCCGTGTATTCTTCTTGTGTGACCGTCTTAGTGCTTTTGTGATTGACGTCTGTTAACTAACATAACAGACATCTGTTTATAGACATTAACAGACGCAGAGTGTGACCTTCTAAGTGTGTGTGACTGGCAGCTGTTTTTCTATAACAAAAATCTATTAACCGATGCAACAGACGTCTATTAACAAAGATGTCTGCTCATTTTTTGGAGGACTATTTGAATAGTCACCACTGTTCTAAAAAGGCTTGAAGAATATTCTAACGACCAAGAACACGTTTATAGATAGCTTGCCCTGATGCCAAAAAGTTTTCACCATTTTCATTACAAATATTTTCTGTTTTAAATCTTATTTTCCTCTCCAAATTCTGATATTATTTTTTTAGTACGAAAACATTTATTGAGTTCGTTAGAACTCCTACTGATGTTGTGTTGCTTCCGTTCCCACGAAATTCATTCTATCTTGAGAGACGATTGTTGAACCACTTGAAGCACCATAGAAGGGAGGGGAAATTGTCTTAATGACACATAGTGAAGTTGGTGGACTCGAATTAATATTCCAATCATGTTGATCATCCTATTACGCTATTCAAATACATTCCGATAAATCTGCAAGTGTAAGTATTTTCATATTGATCGAACGAGAAAATTATGCTTCAGAAACATCATCCACTTCCAAATCCATGAACCCATCTTCCTTTGCAAACTGGAGGCCATAACATAAGATAGTTGATTCGGCAACTTCAAGGTAAAAAAGGCCCCTAATCTGCCAAGAAATAGCCACCGCGACCAAACCATTGTGATCTCTCATGATGACTTTCGGTCCAATAAAATCCTCTTCGACACAACTATGGCATCTGTAATCAATTTCAGGTAACCCACATTCGATTTGCACTATCCAATACTGACCTACTGCCCCGAAATCGACAAAACAAATATTGGATAGTTTTTTAACAAGACTATAACTTCTTTCACACGATTGATTATCGTCGAACCCATCAAACTGAACATGTCAGAATCAAATCTTCATTACCCCGAACAATTATACTTTCTAGTATCATTTAGTCCATCTTACCAAACATGTTAACAATAATATGGAAATCACTTTGAACCTAACATGGCCATCTGTTTCGGTTCATTTATGTTGCAATCGAGTCCAAGAGTCTAGAGACAAGTTTACAAAACCACTAGAACATTCACTCATGTAGGTCTTTAGGTACGTTAGAACATTCATTCAAGTAGATCTTTAGTCATATCTATTGAAATCAGATCCAGCAGAAAATACTTTACTTACCCATATCGACGACATTTGGATCAAAATAGAAAGCGAAAGGCAGCCATTAGTTAATGACAGAGTTCAACACACCATTTATATCACGTAATTCTGCTGACTATGCTCTAGTTCGGCGTCTGCTTCAAAGTCTATGCTAGTGATCCTCATTGGGCCAATGTTAACTGCAAGAGCAGACTTCTTATCAATGTTTGCAAGATGAATAAAAAATGGCACCTCAACCATCAAGTGCAATCAAGGAAAATTGCCATCACCACCACGTAAAAGGCAACAAAACTACCTTGGGGCGTATCCCCATCCAGCTGTCATGGACCAATTTCAGCTAGACATAGGCCCTAGCGCATTCTCTTCCCCCCCCAACCTCTCTAAAGGAGGTGGGGATGAATAGACGGCAAAGAAGAAACAAATAGATCAGCAAGGGCCCAAAAGCACCTCAAGGCATTACATTGACAATTTACAAAATCACATAACAGGCAAGTGTGAACCAAAACCATAGTAAAAACAATTTAAATGACCATGTTTCTTCCTAACATTAAGCAAAAAGATTCAATTAGTTACAAGTAACTTGAGGTTCACAGACATAAATAAGTCAATAATATCTAAGCAAAAAAACTTGATTAGTCACAAGTAATCTTCACAGCTTCATGTCCTCTGCACTCTACCACCACATGCCTTTCACTCTGGCTTAACTCAAGTAAATTTTTTGACCAAACGAGTTAGTACTTTTCATTAAACTAAAATGAGAAGCAAAAATGATTTCTAAGAACAAGAAAAACAGCAGCAAATGACACTGACAATATAGTCTGTTACTGTGAGCTTTATCAAGCGGTGATCCTTGCCCCTGCTACACTCCCTTTCACAGGGAAGCTCTTTAACCAATATAGAAAAAACAAAAGAAAATATGGACTAAATTTTTAGAACGGCACAATATTGTCTTTCTTGGTACAATATACGCGTTTATACATGAACCAGGAAGGGGCAGAGCCATGAATATACTCCAGTGGGGGCATGACTTTAAATAATTTTTGAAACAAAACACTTAACACGAGAGTTTAAAAATGTTATAATTCTTTTTTTGTACAATACAATTGTTTCCTATGGAGTTTCATAATTCGAAAACGCAAAGTAACATAAATTTGTCATTTCTTAATTCTTATGCACCTTGACGTATAAACATGACAATTGACGTCCATGTTAGGAGGTTGCATTCTAGTTCTTACAATTTCTACTGACAAATTCTAAAAATATTCCAATGTTATAGGTTTGGTCCTAGGACTTCCTAGTCCTATCCAGTTGAAGGAAGCAAACTATCAGATTGCTCTTTGTTAGGAAAATTCAATAAGAGTGTGTTTGGTAGGGATTTTTGGGGGAAGAATTGATTTTTGAATAGTGATATGATGGGAAATGTGTGGTTGAAAAAGAAGAAAAAAGTATTGATGTGATGAAAAATATTATTTTATTGAAGAATGTGTGGTTGAAAATGAGAATTGATTTACTGTAGAAAATGAGAATCTGTACCAAACAGGCTCTAAATTTTGTTGACTATCTTAATTAAAAAATCATGGTTAGAATTCTTGCTTTTACTTGTTTTATAGAGTCCAATGAAACAAAAGGCACTGCGTACATGAAAAACACAAACAAGTGGTTTAAACAAAAGACTTGTGAGATTATAGATCTTGTTGGATAAGATTGAATAGATCTTGAAGATATATAAACATATTTAAATTAATACCTTGAAGAATAGTGGGTTTATAATCACCAAGTAAATTCTAAAGATGGATAAATAGATCAAGTGTTGAAAAAAAGTTTCTTCTACGTTTTAAACTTTAAAAATTATGAAATAAAATATATAAAAAAATGTTTCTTATCTGATAAACAGAAACAATCACTCTCATGTAAAAATAGTATGTAATTAGGGCATTGATTAGCTTCACAGTTGTTAGACTAGACATTTGTCATTGTTAGATGCATATGCAGTCACATTTCTGAATAACAAAGACTAGATTGCATATGATAAATAAAACACAGCATTGCTCCAGCAGATTCTGTCTTCTTCAACTCTCTTCANCCCCCCCCCCCCCCCCCCCCGCCACCCCAAGCCCCATGTGGCTGCTTGCATGGAACCATGCGTTCCCATGCTCGCACACAAACATGTGCATGATAATAGAGTGCTTACCTAACTGCATATAAAGTATCCTGATACACAATACCAATATATATTTTCCTCCACCACCAGTATTTTTAGATTCTTACTCAAGTTATCCAGATGACAAGAATATACATGACTGAAAAGAGTAGTAAATACGAAAATATAAAAATATAACCTTGCAGTAAGATCAAATAGTTTCTATTTACAAATATATAATCGTCTATACAGTTGTTTCTTGCTCTTCTCGTTTCAAGTCGATTCAATTTGAAAGTTATTTGAAGCCGGTACATTTATAGAAAAAAGACCTCTCAGTAGGATTCGAACCC
>CAIGRT010206998.1:0-10368 GCA_903798405.1 Fraxinus platypoda | reverse complement strand
AAAAACGAGTTTAAAATTTTCAAAGAAAATCGAAAACGTCTAAATGTCGTTTTGGAAGTTTTCAGTTAAAACCAAGTCAAAATTTTCAAAACGCGCTTTAGCTGTATTCAGTTACGCCACCAACAAAAACCACTATCATTGCCGCCTGCACCACGCCGTCGCCGCCGCGCCGCTAAACCACAGTCGACTGCCTTGCGAGGGAGACGATGGAGAGAGAGACAACAGAGAGGAGAGAAAGAAGAGAGAGAGAGAGAGAGGGGAAAAAGAGAACAAGTTTTCCAATATTTTTTTTTTCAAAATGATAAAAAGAACACATTTTCAGCAATCTCAAAATGAACACTCAAAACACAAAACAAAAAATGAATACAAAACCAAAAAATGAATTCAAAACGAAAAACTGAAATATGAAGAATTGTAGGGGAATATAAAATACAAAAAGAGAGCCATTTCCTAAAAATAAACTCCAAGAGAAAAAGAAAAAAATATTCTCTAAATTTAAATATACTCTTTATTACACATAAGATGTTCTTTATAAATAAAAAAGTTTTTTGTGGATGCTCTAACAATATTAACTTTTTAAGATTAGATATTAAGTTTTAATCGGTTGGAAGAGCGTACAAGTAAATTTACAAGCACTTGAGTCCTAAAAAATTTAAATTTTAAAAACAAACAATTTTATTTCAAGAGAGAAAAAATGGACAATTTCGAATTAGCACAAGGCACGACATTGACTTGTCTCAAAGTTTTTATATCCAAGAAATCTTTTGTCCGAACACAAGGTCTCTCCATAATGGTGTATTAAGACATTGATTAGTTCAGTATCCATGGATATGTCCATTGAAAAAAAAATAAAGAATCCAATCCTTTTTTTTTTTCTAATCGGGAGATCCCCTCACGTGAAATTTGATCAAACTTCTCCATGCCCAATATGTTCTTTCTTTGAACCATTTTTATAACAAAACGTTCTAATGGCTTAAATTTACACATCATGCTCTCGAACGATGCGTAGGATTTATTAGTTGTTTTGAGGAAGATGAATTAAGGGTGTGTTGATTGGAAAGTTTTCCATGGAAAATAGTCTTTTTCCAACCAAATTTCAACTTTTGGAGTGTTTAATTGCCATTTTTTTCACGAAAATATTTTCCAACCATTATAAATATGCCTAGTATTCCTTATTTTTGAGGAAAACGTTTTTTTTTTTTTTTGAGGGGGGAAGAGGGGTAGGTTTTTGTTTTTCTCAAAATAAGGAAAACATTTTCTTTTTTAGAAGACATTTTTCACGCCAATTAAACAGACTCTATTTAGTTTAAGTGAAAAAAAAGTACTAGATTGGAAGATAATTAAGTTAATGGACCAACTATAGATTTCAATGACCAACAATGGTTTTAACCCCAAGAAATAGCCTCACTTTCCTTTTATTTTTTCGCTTAAAAGACATTGTTTTATGTAAATGGTGTGTTTGAGCCCCATTTTTATTGAAAATGTATTTTGTATTAGTGATTTTCTGAAGAATGTGTGGTTAACAAAAAATTTGGATTTACATGTAAAATTAATTTATTGAGAGAATGTATAAGTAAAAATGAATTTTTTTAAAAATGAGGATCAGACAAGTGCTACGCCCATATCTAATATTATAGAGAAGATTTTATCCAATTTGGTCAAAATAAACTCAATCTACCAAAATTTGGTCAATATGCATTTCCATTATTTTTATTATTATCAACGTCTTTCAATTTAAAATTTGAGTTTTGCAATTATTGTGTATTAATTGTTAGACGGATTCTTCCATGAGAAGGACGGGGGACAATTGGGTGGACGAGATAGACACCAGTGTGCAGTTCTAAAATTTGACAGACATAGGGCGTTGGAATAGAATCAGGTGAGGTTGCTTTGGACTTGTGGCGTCGTTGGCTTGGTTTATGGATGAGGATTCAGAAGAGGATGAAGATGAAGATGGGGGATGGAGAGGATGAATAACATACATTTTCGGCAAGACTAATTTGAAGAAAGATAAAAAGAAAAACATGGCCTTTTCCGTTGGTAGAAGTCCAAATAGAATTCGTCTTTGAATGATGCATAATTTGTAAGATATTTATTTTCTTAACATTTAGTGTGTACTGCTGAACAAACAACACGTAACACTTTTCATTATTAAAAATTCCATAATAGGTTGTTTGGTTAATCTTACAAAATTTATTTATATAAGTAACTTTGCTATGGGACTTATAACAAATTAGTGCATACTTACTGAAAAATTCTCATAGGGTCCGTTTGATTGTAAGAATGGAATTTGGATGGAAAGAAAATGAATTTCAGACAATTGAATTGCCTCAAACTTAAAATATTAAAATTTTAAATCTTTTGGTATTCGTTTGACTTTATTTTTCATAAAAATTGTTCATTAAAATGATATAGGACATGTCTGGGAGCAATTATTGAACCCAAAAAATGGATTTTTGTACCGTTAAAGAGGAAGACTAGCAGCCATTGTTGACTGGCTGTGTCACANTTTTTCATAAAAATTGTTCATTAAAATGATATAGGACATGTCTGGGAGCAATTATTGAACCCAAAAAATGGATTTTTGTACCGTTAAAGAGGAAGACTAGCAGCCATTGTTGACTGGCTGTGTCACAGGTGGGGCCCAGAATTTGAAAACAACGGTCATTTTCTTGATTTAAATCTGTTGAAAATCTATACCAGACATGCTCATTTGTTACAATTGAGGATATAATTTGTTTCAATTGCCAAAAATAATAATAATAATAATTGCCTAGAAAACCAAAAACTACCAAACCCATGGGAAAACCAATTCAATGAGAATGTGAAAAATGGGGTTACGTGAGGTATAAGTTGGAAAATCAATTGCCTAGAAAATTTTTCCTACCAAACAGCCTAAAAGGTGGAAAATGGAAAATAATTTCCAACTTCCATGAAAAATTCTTCCTAGCACCTTAGTTTTAGTTTGTTTCTCAGTTCCTATCTTTTTGTTTTGACTAAGTTGAGTAGAAATATTCTGTTCCTATTAGTTCTAGTTGATTGAATCAGTTAAATAGGTGTCAATAAAAGAGCTTCTAGCTCCAGACTGATAGGATTTGGTTAGCAGAAGTTCGTTACCTTTTTAGCATATAAAGACCATAGCATCTGATTGTAAAACACGTGAAGGCAATAAAATCTTTTCCAGTTATCTGCTCTTTCTTCAATATAGTTCTTGTTTTGTTTCAGAACTATGGTCTGGGTCCGCAACCATAGTTAAGCTTAGTAGAGGTGTCATGGTATGTCGTATCGACATTGGTAAAAAAATAAAGGTAAAAGTGATGTATCGTGTATGTATTCGGCGTCAACTTCAAGAACAAGGATAATTTTATTTTTTATATTTTATATATATATATCGAACATTTTGTAAAACCTATTTAATCGGAAACAAATTTATTTTTACAATTAAATTATTCATTACAGATACTTTTTCTTTTACAAGATGAGAAAATAAATTATATAATGGTATGAAACTATTGGCTGTCATCTCAATCAATTAGTTTCTGCTTAATTTCGAAAAAAAGTTAGCCTCTTTAGTTTTTCTTGAATGTAAAAGTTGTAGTGATGATTACATTTCCGTAGCCAAATCATCAAAGAAGAAAAATTATAAGTTTAGATACATTAGACTAATCACATTAGCATATGATCAAATAGCTTATCTAACCTATAAATTAGAAAAAGGCCACTTTAATTATCTTGGAGAAGATTCAGTCAAGGTTTTGAATTATGATTATGAAGCCGCGACTAATTTCGTACTTACTTATTAGTAAATAGAAAGAGAAAGATGGCCGAATATTAGAAACTATGCGACAGTAACAAGCGATTCACGCTCTTATTAGAGAATTGACACAATGTGTATTGATGTAGTTTCTAGACTCGTCCATTGTATGTGTGGTCGAGGGTTGTGAGGTCTTTGGCTTTTCTTTTGAAATCAGATGGTACCTTGTACTCAAAATTTGAAGATGAACAAAATATTGCCAATGCAAGAGCTTAATCCTTCGTGAATGCAAGTTTTGGTTGTTTGAAGATGTTAATATATCTAATCTCTCTCTCTCTCTCAACGAAATTCATTTTATTTTCTTCTTTCACTTTCCGACTGCATCAAAGTTTAACGTGCTAGAGAAGGGTTAGACAAACTTATTTAAATATACCAAATTCATTTTTTTGAATTTTATTTTCTTAAAACTCATTATTTCTTAAATTTATTTTCAACAATACATTTGATCTATAAAATAATTTTACACGTAAATCTAAAATCTTTTCTTACTTTTTAATTACACATTCTCAAAATATATTCTTCCAAAAATGAGGCCCAAAGAAAAAAAAACCCATATTCTCTTCGGAAACTTAAGCAACAATTCCGAAGAGAGGAGGATATTTTCAAGTAGATTTGGGTGTATGCCATAATCCATAAGTTGTGTATTTTCAAAGACGGCATTCAAATTTTCTCGCACCAAACAAATCTTGAAAAGCAAAGAGATTTTCCATTTTCAAGTTTTGGGATTGGAGGAATAACTTTTGCATTCCCTCCCTCATCACTTTATATCGATAAAAGTTAAGAAAAGAGGCCACCGAAAAGCATAGACACCTTATGATGAAAGCAAGAAAAATTAAAGGCAAGCCAGTTGGATTAGACTACCCACCACACGCCCTTATATATATAGAAAAGCCATACGTACAGGCAGAGGCGGATGCAGAACTTAAAAGTTAGGGAGCACAATTGAACTTGAGTTGGAAGAAATTTTACAATCGAAAATTTACGTCCAAAAAAATCATACCCCATGTAATTTTACATCCGAAAATTTACATGGGATATGACTTTTTCGGATGTAAAATTTCGAAATTTTTTGAAAATTTCCTAATAAAATGATGAAAATTACATTGAGAAATTTGTATCGCAAAAATAATAAATGTTAATGAAATAATTGAATTTTAAAAAAATGCGAGTTAGACGTCTTTTTTTTAAGACTCACGTTTAACGTATTTTTAACTATTTTTTATATCTGTTTGGACTGTTCGATATGCCCATAATGTAATTCTCGAAATAAGTTTTGAGATGACATAAGCAATTTGTAGATTCGATTAGCGTACGATCGTCGGAGAATTTTTAAAATTAGCATGTTATCGAGATTCAAATTTATTGTGATTTTGTCCATGTTTGGTGGAGATTAAAATCAATTTTTTAGTAAATTTTGATAAAAGTTGAACAATTATGGATTCCATGAAATATGTTATTAAAATTAATTGTTAACTTTGATTTAGATTAAAAAAAAAAAAAAATTCTCATTACCCGCCCTAGGTCCGCCCGTGCGTACAGGGGAGTTTCACAGGCGAGTTTCACAACGATGGAGGTGTCATTTTTGGATTGGATGATGAAAAAAAACAGATTAAAACATAACAACGTAGACACTTGGCATCTAGCATCTGGCAGAAAAAAATCTGTGAAATTCCCCTATACTTTTGTAGCATTATTGTATATTATACACATACACCATTTTTCTCTTTAGATTCAACTTTTCATCTCTCTTTTTAATATGGAAAATCTAAAGTCAACCTCATCTCATCATTTGGTCTTGGTTCTTTTAGGCACAATCTCATCATAATTTTCCACTTGTCTTTTTTCTCCTTTTATTTTGTCCGGTTCGATCAGGCTTTCGATATTGTCATATAAGTAGCACTCTTTGTCATCAATTTTTGTTCATTGGGAACTTAATTAATTAGCAATGAAGGTGCATCAGTTTGCACGTGGATTCTGGGAGGTGCAAGAACAACCATTCCTCACGCTTGGGTGCAAGCGTTTGCGCCCTCTTGCTCCCAAACTGCCCATCAGTCGAGACATATGTGACGAAAGGTCGAATCAAAACAAAATACTCGGTGTCAGCATTACCGAACCATTCGATCTCAAGAGTTTCATTAGACCAGAAACTGGCCGTAGAAAGATAGAATCCTCGGATGAACACAAGAGAGTATCAGCTCAGGCAATGCTCTATATATATACCTCGACTCTTTTAGTTAAGATATAACAACGACAAGCATACTGGACTGAACATTACTGAACAAGATTAAGGAAGATAGATGTGTGATGATGAATAATTCCAATATTTTGCAGGTGGAGACAAACCCTGGTGGGACAAGATGGAATCCAACTCAAGAACAGATAGGGCTACTGGAGATGCTGTATAGAGGGGGAATGCGTACGCCGAATGCACAACAGATTGAAAAAATCACTGAGCAGCTGGCGAAGTATGGAAAAATAGAGGGGAAGAATGTGTTTTACTGGTTTCAAAACCACAAAGCACGGGAGCGACAGAAGCAGAAGCGGAGTAGTCTAGGACTTATCCATTGTTCCAGAAAACCACCTTCTATAATCGACACTTCTTCCGTCCCGATAACAGCGGTATGTACGTATATCTCGTGTCAAAATTTTGAACTATCTCGTCTAAAAGTTTGAGCTCTTAGAGAATTTGTCGTCGTGTCATGCTTTCAAAGATTTGGAGGCATGTTGATAATAAGTTTGTTCGTTCTTTGAAGGCTTAAGTTTCTAGAGGAACTTTCTTATTCTCTTCAAGACAAATTGTTTCATACATGAATGAATATATTTTGTAGGGAGACATGGGGAGGGAAGATAGTCCTGGCAAGAGAAAATGCAGGCCATGGACATTTGAATGCCTGGAAAAGGACAAGAAATACTATAAAGAGGAAGAAGATAGGACCCTGAAACTCTTCCCTTTGCACCCTGAAGGAAGATGAAGGGATTTGCATGTAACATACATTTTAATTTCTTGCTTTTGCCTTTCTTTGTTTCTAGGAAGAAGAAAGTTAAGTTGTATCCCCCAAGTCCTCATCCAGGTTATTCCCAGCCTGCTTTATTTAAAAATTTAAGTTACTAGAGACGTGGTAAATTAACTTATTTATATTTTGTCTTCAACACGTCCTTCACGTGCATGTTGGTTTAATTTTTGATAAAAAAAAAACTAAGACGTGATGTTTTTATGAACGAGTAATTGTATTTGTGTCTAGAACTTTTGATGATCTGATACGATGTTATTAGCATGCCTCATCTAAAAGTTAGATGAAGTGATTCAACATGATATCAGAGAAAAAAGTTGAGTTCGAATTTCACAATTACTCTTTTATGAAAATTTGACGTATTAGGCCTTTGATTGAAAATTGAATTTGGCATGTAAGTGATTGACGGGTTGAATACAAAATATAAATCATTCCTGTGGTAACTTTAGATGAAAATAAATACCGTTCTTTTAAAAAATTCTCTCTCGTGAATTTTTATTTTTATTTTGTCTTCAATACATCGTTCACCTACAAACTAGATTTTTATTTCAATAACAAAACTAACACCAAATATTTTATGTAAATAAGTGAGCATAAAACTTGAATATAGTTTGCTTTAAACACATTAAATTGTTAGAAGAGGAAATTCAACCTGAAATTTTGACATATCAAATTTTTAGACAAGAAATAAACATGGTACATTAATGTTATAATTATTTCTCCCGTGAGATATATCCTTTTGACTAAATGGCACTTGTAAACAAAGATTTTAGGTTAAAAGTGATTGCAGGACACCAAAGTCTACACACCTACCTACAATATTTTTTTCTTCTTCAGACTCCAAATCCCACTTATTTTTAAGTAATAAAATTGGCTACTCTCTTACTTTATTTATTTCATGGAATAATTTAGATTTTATGTAACGAATATTTGGCAAGACTTTCATAAAGTAACATGGCAATGTAGACTTTGAATTTTTTTAGTGTTATGTGGGGTCGAAAAATCTATTGCAGACAAAACATTTTGGAGGGAATATCACCTGAAATTTGAAAGTAGTTAGGTCACTTTGTGGGTGGAGAGAGACAGATCCTTTCTTTTCATTGGTGACTTTATGTTGTGGAAGAAAATTATCAATGAAATTATTGAAACACAGCTTCACTTAAAAATTAAATTTTTAAATAGATAAAAACAATTAGGGTCCGTCTGATTGCAAGAATGAAATTTGGGTGGAAAGAAAATGAATTTCAAGGAATTGAATTGTCTAAACTTGTTTTACTGAGAATTGTATAATTTTTCACCTGAAAAACGTTGAAATTTTGGATCTTTTGATGTTTTTCCATGAAAATTGTCCGGTAAAAGGATATAATTTGTTTGAATTGTCAAAAAAAAAAAAAAGCCTAGATAGTTTTTCATGTCAATTATTTACGATATTTAAAAATGAAGGATAGAAACTTTTGATTATCAATTTTACCTTTTCTATATACCAAATATATCTTCTTCATATTTTACATTATAATTCATGCATTAAGTTATTATTTAATTGATATTTATCATTTGGTTTAAAATTAATATAAAGAGTGAAACTGACATTCAATTATATAAAAAAAATAAACGAAAATTTAATGTCTTAAAGAAAAATAGGAAAATCGAAATTCAATAATTATGGAAAAAAAATTGAAGCATTACCATGAAAAGCTTCTTGACTTCCTCTCCTCTTTACCATTATCAGTCTTAGATTAGTTATTGAATATTTGACTCTTTTTTTCTCATCTTGTCACTTGACTTTTACCATTTTAAATTATTTATGCATGTAGATGAATGAAACTTTTATCAATTTTGAAGAAAATATTAGTGGAATTTTTTAGAATTTGCAAAAAAATCGTGTTTATATACGTGAGTAGAATTGAAACTTGAGTTGTGATTAGCTATTATGGGTTTATGATGGGCGGAAACTTGAGTTGAGCCCAATTTTATTGTAAAAATGCATTTTAGAATAGTAAATTGATGGAGAATGTGTGATTAAAAAATAATGAAAAGTTTTGAATTTGTATGTAATGTTATTTTATTGAAAAATGTGTGATTGAAAAGAAGAGAAAGAAGAATTTATTTTGAAATAATGGAAATCAAACAAGGGTGAAGAAATTTCCATTGTGGTTGTTGGAGTAGAGATGGCAAAAAAATTCGTTCAACCCGAAACTCGTGGGGCCCCGTCCCCAACGAGGAGGGGGGAATTACCCGCCTAATCCGGTAAACGGGGCGAGGGTCATTGTCTCGAAGCGAGTACAGAACGGGTACGAGAATTATAGTCCCCACCCCGCTACCCATCCCCTTTAAAGTTAATTTTAAATTTAAGTTTTTTATCAAACAAAAATAATAGACTTATCATATTTTTAAAAACAACATAAGTTGTTTCTAACAAATTGGTAAAAAAGTAATAATATTTACTAAGTAAAGACATAAAAAAAAATAAAAGCAAAAAAATAAAATAAATAAAAAATAAGCTATAGGCCATAACTCTTAAAAAATTACATTATAATGTATGCATTAAGTCATTACTTAATAGATATTTATCATTTGGTTCGGGATTAATATAAGGAATGAAATTGAAATTCAATTATTATAAAAAAATAAACGGAAATTCAATGACTTAAAATAAAAATAGGAAAATCGAAATTCAATAATCATGGGAAGAATTGAAGCATTACCAGCTTTTCAACATCCTCTACCATTATCAGTCTTAGATTAGTTATTGAATATTTGACTCTTTTTTCTCATCTTATCCTTGACTTTTACCATTTTAATTTATTTATGCATATAGACGAAACTTTTATCAATTTGACTGTAGAGGATTCAAGTTTTTGAGAAAAATGTTAGTGGAATTTTTTCGAATTCACAAAAATTTCGCGTTTACTCGTGAGTAGAAATGAAACTTGAGTTTATGATGGGTGAAAACGGAAGTCTTGGGTGAGGAAATCTCTATTGTGATCGTTGGAGTTCGAAATTGCCCAATATACCATCTACGAAAAAAAACATTTGATTATCACTTTTACCCTTACATATCTTTGCTTGTGACAACAATTGCCTTTTGTTATGAATGTGTCATAATTGTTAATAACTTCAAAATAATTATACTTTTATTATATCTTAATATTAGTATAATAAAAAAATTATAATTAAATGTGTAATTAATACGATGGTAGATTGATTGTACCAAAATGAAACTTACCATTACAAAATATAATTAAAATCTAAATCAAAGTTAACAATTAATTTTAAATACACATTTCATAGGATCAATAACTTTTCAACCACACATTTCATCAACTATTATCAAAATCTGCTAAAAATCTGATTTTAATATTTACCAAACAGGGGCTTAAGGATCAAAATTGCATCTGAAATGTTCTTAAAACCAATAAACAATTTTGTAAAGGGATTCACATTCCTACCCTACGCATTTTGTGTTAGTTTTTCTTTTTCTTTCTCTGTTCTTTTTTTTTTTTTTGGTTCAAATTTTTATTTTTTTTTTTTTTTGGTTCGTTA
>CAIGRT010206962.1:0-16067 GCA_903798405.1 Fraxinus platypoda | reverse complement strand
TCTATATACATAATTTGATAGGAGAAAATGCAAAGTCAAATCAAAATAAGTAGCCAACGCAGATGAATTTGGTCTCTCGGTGACTTCCTTTCCGACACATTCTATATACATAATTTGATAGGAGAAAATGCAAAGTTATGTTATAATTAGTTGAAAATTTGATTAGAAAGTAAAGATTTGTAATATATGTGATAATTTGTAAAGAAATTATAAACANCAAATCAAAATAAGTAGCCAACGCAGATGAATTTGGTCTCTCGGTGACTTCCTTTCCGACACATTCTATATACATAATTTGATAGGAGAAAATGCAAAGTTATGTTATAATTAGTTGAAAATTTGATTAGAAAGTAAAGATTTGTAATATATGTGATAATTTGTAAAGAAATTATAAACAAATTTTTAAAAATTAGAAGGGTTACGTTTTTGCTAAAAGGCATGAGGGAAAGAGTGAGAGAGAGCAAGAGAAAAGAAAAAAATTCAAAATTATTGTGATTTTGCCCCATGTTTGATGTAGATTACAATCATATTTTTAGTAAATTTTGATAAAAGTTGAAAAGTTATGGATTTCACGAAATATGTTATTAAAATTAATTATTAATTTTGATTTAAATTTAAATTTAGATTTCAATCGATACTAAGAGCGTGTTCGGTAGAGATTAAAATCAGATTAAAATTGAAAAACTAGCCATTATTGTTGACTTTTATTAGACGAGTGGGACACAATAACGACCATATTTTCAATTTTAATTGGATTTTAATCGAAAACAAACAGGCTCT
This sequence comes from Fraxinus platypoda, assembly GCA_903798405.1. Classification (NCBI taxonomy): domain Eukaryota; kingdom Viridiplantae; phylum Streptophyta; class Magnoliopsida; order Lamiales; family Oleaceae; genus Fraxinus; species Fraxinus platypoda. Next base: position 15,287 of record CAIGRT010206962.1, on the reverse strand, counting down.
AAACATAACTTAAAATAAAAATAAAAAATGTCTCAAATGTTGGGAGGTCACGTGACCCCAGGACCCCTCATGTCTGCCAATGAATAACCGTTTAGACTCTGAGAAATAGCATTATTCTTGATCTTAACATTATTTTTTCACGCTAGAAACAGTAGTGCTCCTTGAGGTGCCAAAATGGGCGAACTTGTGTGATGCCTGAATCAATCGACTTAAGCCTAGACTGTCTTCTCAGAAAATGGTAGTCTTTGGACAAAAATGTTTGGGCCTGTGTTTTTTAAATGATCCAAGTAAATATATTTAAAAGAATTTGAAAAAAAAAAAAAAAGGAAAAACTTACTTATTTATTTTTAACTACAATTTAAATTTTAAAACACAAACGGAAAGAGCTGATAAAGACCACGTCCCTCTCTTTTGTCCTCAACTTGGGGCAAGGGATTTTTTTCGAACCTTGCTACATTGTCAGAAATTTTTGTAAGATTCCTTGCCATAATGTTACAAGAAATTTTATTATTTGACTGCTTTAAAAACATTTAGTTTCTACATCCAATCATACCCTATCAACAAATCATCTGTCAAGGAATCTAGCAACATTTTCTGGTAAAATGGCTATAACTCATTTTTTCCTGGTTCTTACCCTGAATTTCCAGTAACTGATGAATCCATTTTGTGACTGGGTGGGACGGACCAGAGAATTTTGTTGTCCTATGCTTGTCCCTAAGGTTTATTTAATTAACAACCTTAAATTGATGGAAATTTGTCCATTTTCTTGTACTCGCTACTCAGTGTTGCAAAGTGACTTTAACCAATACTCGTGGGACCAAAACCGAATTTTCAATGAATTGATGTACGTTGGGGTGAGCTCGGTGCAGAATGCGCGCAGCATCCCCAAAATCCCGCCATCCCATACGCTTTCCCGGCAAAAATCCCCTCCCCTTTCCTTCTCCCGCGTTTTATCCCTCTGTTCATTAGAAATTCTTCATTTCTCTCAGTAAAATTTTAGTTCAACCTCTCGACTCACTCACTCTACTCACACACATTCTCTGAGACAAACCAATGGCTCCATCGAAACGAACCAGCAATGGAAAATCGCCATTGGTTAATCAACAGCGGCAGATAACCACATTTTTCGCCAAGAAGTCACCATCCGAATCGTCGTCTCCTACTAGGCCTACTCCATCACCATCCCTCTCGAAGCAAAACCCTAAACTTAATTCAAACGCTAACCCTAATTCCAGTCCAAGCTTGATCACTCCATCGCCACTTCAAACCAAAAGCAAGAAGCCTATAATGGTGATAGGTTCTGATTTATCGTCTTCTCCTTCAGATCCTGTATCTTCTAAGAGATCGTGTGCAGAAGAGCTTGTTAACAAAAGAATCAGGGTTTATTGGCCGATGGATAACACTTGGTACGAAGGTTGTGTGATATCGTTTGATCGAGTCTCAGGGAAGCATTTGGTTCGATATGACGATGATGAGCAGGAATTGTTGAAACTATCTGACGAAAAGATTGAGTGGATTAATGAACCTGTGAAGAAGTTCCGTAGACTACGAAGGGTTTCGGTGGTAGATGATGAAGAGGAGATTAAAACTTTGGAGGATACCGGGAGTGGTGGGGATGATTCGGAGGATGAAGATTGGGGGAAAAGTGTGGAAAAGGAAGTGGTAGAAGACGAGGATTCTTTGGAGGATATGGCTTTGGAGGAAGAAGATGGTGAAAGTGGAAAAAGTGGCGTTAGCAAGAAGGTGGCTTCCAGGAAGCGGAAGTTGAGTGCTGGAGGAAAGTCGAAATTAAGTGCTAATAAAAAGAGCAGCAGTGGAGACTTGAAAAATAGTAACAAGGGAGAACTGAAGGGTTCTACCAAACACATTGCAGATAGTAAGTGAAAGAGTTTATTCTTTTTGTTTGTAACTATAGAGAACACTTTAATCAATGAACATGGATTTGTAACCATGATTTGAAAGTGATTTTTGAAGATCTTTTCTTTCCCCACAATCTTGATTTTCCGATTCATGCTAACTGTATTTAATAATGGTCAATCTTCAATAATTATGGCTTTATTTGAATCCATAAATATTACTATCCAATATAGATATATGTTCCAAGTGATTTCATGTTTTCCTTCAGTTCCAATTAGATTAAGTTGTTCCTTTGTTATGCATCTCAATAGTGGTGGAAACGTACCTAAATTATGTGTCATTCACAATTAAAATTTGTTGTAGGTGGAAAAGTTTCCATTCCTGACAGCGGTCTAGTTGGTGATATAGCAGAAAGATTTGGTGCACGTGAAGCAGAGAAGTTTTGGTTCCTTGGGGTGTAAGTTTTATTAGCTCTCGGAAGTACATTTTTGCGGACATTTAATGTGGATAATAGGAGATGTCACTAATTCGAGGAGGGTGTTGGCTTAGCTCTGATACCTTCAACTCTTCGTGTGCAACTGCTAAATTGTAATAAATGCTTACAGATTCTTTTTATAAATCCAATATTGAACTGGATTCTTTGTTGAAACAGAGACCGCAAGGATGCCAATCAAAGACGCCCCAGTGATGTAAATTATGACCCTAGAACTCTTTACTTGCCTCAAGATTTCTTAAAAAGCTTAACAGGGGGGCAGGTAATTGTATTATTTGATTCTAGCTTAACTATCTTTGAGGATTTCATGGAGTAATTTATCTGGAGTATTCTGTTTATTTTAGAGGCAATGGTGGGAGTTTAAGTCGAAGCATATGGACAAGGTTCTGTTTTTTAAGGTAAGCATAGGGATACAGGATACACAAAGCTCCTTTTCCATGTTGATTTGGGTACCTTATCTTGTACATTTAGACTGAAATTGTGCCATTTTTATTGAACTAGATGGGCAAGTTTTATGAACTTTATGAAATGGATGCACATATTGGAGCCAAAGAACTTGATTTGCAGTATATGAAGGTAATTGACTGCATTGATAATAACTAACAGTTGTAATTGTGTAATGTCTATGAGAGTTTGAAGATTTTATGGGTTGTGACTTGAATAGAATGATTGAATTGCCTTTTGCATTTCCTTTAATTTGACAGTCAACTTTCTATCTGATAGCCACTTGTCCTTTCAGGGAGAGCAACCTCACTGTGGATTTCCTGAAAAGAACTTCTCAGTGAATGTAGAGAAGCTGGCTCAAAAGGTTGTATATCTTTAAGCATTCAACCTTTAATGTAAAATAAATTTTCATCTTAGTTAACCTCTGTTATCCATTTTTCGTACATTTTCTAGTTTATTTTTAATCTTAGTTATTTGACTTAGCAGGGTTACCGTATTCTTGTTGTGGAGCAAACAGAGACACCTGAACAGCTTGAACTTCGTCGCAGGGAGAAAGGCTGCAAAGATAAGGTCATTCTAACACTACATAATATGCTATGCATCTATCTATTTCTCCTTGGAACTTGTCATGTTCTGTAGTCTGATGTATATCACTTGCATTCTAGGTTGTGAAACGCGAAATTTGTGCGGTGGTCACAAGAGGGACTTTAATGGAAGGGGAAATGCTCTCAAGAAATCCTGATGGTTCTTATGTGATGGCAGTGACAGAAAGTTGTCAAAGTTCAGCAAACCAACAAGCAGCTCATATATTTGGTGTTTGTGTGGTTGATGTGACTACGAGCAAGATTGTTCTTGGACAGGTGGGGTTCCTTGAAAAGTACATGTTTTCACTACTGATGCATATAAATGTATCTTATTCTTTACTGTCTCAACACCCCCGACCCCCAACAACAACAAAAACCAAAAAAGAAAGACAATTGGGAAGTGCACAAAGCTAGGTTCAGGGTAGGGACCAGGATATGGTGATAAGTTATTCTAATTTCTAACCTTGCGCCCGCCGTATTGTCATCCCTACTCATTATGTGAATGAATGATACTGCATACATGATGTACATTCTCTTTGTTATATATTTTAGATGGGACTAAATGACTAAATATGTTTACTTTTATCAGTTTATAGACGATTCAGATTGCAGTTCCTTGTGCTGTCTCTTATCTGAGCTAAGACCAGTAGAAATTGTTAAACCTGCCAAGCTGCTCAGCCCTGAGACTGAGAAAGTACTTCTGAGGCATACAAGAAATCCTTTGGTTAATGAGCTGCTTCCCTTGTCTGAATTTTGGGATGCTGAGAAAACTGTTAGTGAAGTTAAGGCCATCTACCGGCTTATTGGTGACAAATCAAGTTTTTCAGCTTTGGATAAAGCAATTGCACATGCTAATGAATCTTTGGTCGAAAATGTTGGTGTCAACTGCATACCTGCCGTTTTATCTGAGCTTGTGAATGCGGGTGAGGATGGTAGCTATGCACTTTCAGCTCTTGGAGGTGCACTCTTCTATTTGAAGCAAGCTTTTCTGGATGAAAATCTACTCAGATTCGCAAAGTTTGAGTTGCTCCCATGCTCTGGTTTTGGTGAGATCACTCAAAAACCATATATGGTTCTTGATGCTGCAGCAATGGAGAACCTTGAAGTTTTTGAGAACAGCAGAAATGGAGATTCTTCTGGGTACATATGGCATCCTATCTAATAAAGTTACCATTCTCAGCCTTATCTTTATTTTGGATTTATCTTTTTGGTTTTTTCCTTTGTCCATGCAGGACACTGTATGCTCAATTGAACCATTGTGTGACAGCATTTGGGAAAAGGTTACTTAGAACATGGGTTGCCAGACCTCTGTATCATATTGAGTCTATTAAGGAACGTCAGGATGCTGTAGCAGGATTGAAGGTACGTTTAGCTTTTAAAAGCTTACTCCTCGTGTGTCTTTTGGTACGTTATTAGTTTTTTATTTACTTGTGGGTTTTAAGTATTTATGGTAACTCGTCTCCAGGGAGTTAACGCTGCATTTGTGCTGGAGTTCAGGAAAGAGATGTCCAGGCTTCCAGACATGGAACGTTTACTTGCGCGCATTTTTGCTAGCAGGTATAGTTGCAAAACATGGTCATACATCATCAAATATATGAAACTTCCATCATTAAATTTCCTACTTGTTTCTTAAAAAGATCTATGTTCTGATTTGGGTTGCATGCAGTGAAGCTAATGGCAGGAATGCAACTAAAGTAGTCCTATATGAGGATGCAGCGAAGAAGCAGCTTCAAGAGTTCATTTCGGTTCTACGTGGATGTGAACTAATGATCCATTCATGCTCCTCACTTGATGCCATTTTAGAAAATACAGATTCTAGGCTACTACATCATCTATTGACACCAGGTATAGGCTTAATTTATGTTTCAGCAGTGTCGTACAAATTACGACGTTGCTTGGAATCTGACACGACAACTACATGCAGGTAAAGGGATCCCCGACGTCCATTCTATTCTCAGGCATTTCAAGGAAGGCTTCGATTGGGAGGAAGCAAATAGTTCAGGTCGTGTAATTCCTCTAGAAGGGGTTGATGTGGAGTATGATTCTTCATGCCATACAATAAGAGACATAGAAACTAATTTGAAAAAACACCTAAAGGAGCAGCACAAATTACTTGGAGATGCATCGGTACGAACTTCTTGAAAATAGCTTGATATTTGATCTTATAGCTTCTGCTTGTGTATCAACCATCCGCTTGGTTCTTTTGGACAACTTTGTAGATTAATTATGTAACAGTTGGTAAAGACACATACCTGTTGGAAGTGCCAGAAAGTTTGTGCCATAACATTTCACGGGAGTATGAGTTACGATCATCGAAAAAGGTAAAAAGCTCAGTAAGTTGGTATTCTGTTGTTGTATTTATTGGTATAAATATAAAGATTTACATCTTGAATTCCCCCCTTTTCCACCAACATTCTCATCGGATCATTACGATATTGGTATTTGAACTCAATATTAGGCTTCAATATTGATAATGTGGTTCTCGCTGATGCATTTGGCTAACAAAATTTCTTAGGTGACTTAAGGATCTGTTTCAGATAGCGTTAAATACTCGTTCATGGCATTAAGTCTGGCTGGGGAATGATGCACTCATCTGTTGTTTCTTTTAAGATATAATTGCTGTGTAGTTCTCACTCCATTTTTCTTTGAATAATTGATTTCAGGGCTTCTTCCGGTACTGGACTCCAGTGATTAAGAATTTAGTAGGGAAGCTCTCTCAAGCTGAATCTGAGAGGGAGTCTAAGTTGAAGACCATTTTGCAGAGGTTAATTGGAAAATTTTGTGAGCATCATAATAAATGGAGACAATTGATTTCTACAATCTCAGGTATTGATGCATTGTGGATATCAAATGGAAAGTGTAAATCTCAGTTTCAATCAACTACCATGTGAACCTACCGGTCCTTGTAAGGATCTTCTATCCTTCAATTGGACACAAATATTTATTTCAGGTTCTTATGTGCTTTTGGCTTACTTTGCTGGAATTGTAAAATTGCTTTTTATGGTTCAAATTAGGAAATGGGACACCTTTGGTTGCTTTACAAAACATAATAAATATGTCTGGTTCATTTCTGTGTTGGCTGATACTTTTTGCAGAACTGGACGTTTTAATCAGCTTATCCATTGCTAGTGAATATTATGAAGGATCAATGTGCCGCCCAATCATCTCTCCAGTATCATCTCCTGATGAAGTGCCTTGCCTCATTGCTAAAAATTTAGGACATCCTGTTCTCAGGAGTGATACATTAGGCAAGGGTACCTTTGTCACTAATGATGTTTCACTTGGTGGTTCTGGTCAAGCCAACTTTATCCTTCTTACTGGTCCTAACATGGGGGGGAAGTCTACTCTTTTGCGTCAAGTCTGCTTAGCTGTGATTTTGGCCCAGGTAGATTTTGTAAATTCTCATTTCTTTTAGCTATGAATTGCTTGTAAATATATGTTAATTGTTTAGCTTTGATTTGTCACAGATAGGGGCAGATGTTCCGGCAGAAAGGTTTGAGTTGTCTCCTGTTGACCGCATTTTTGTTCGAATGGGTGCTAAAGATCAAATTATGGCTGGGCATAGCACATTCCTGACGGAGCTTTTGGAAACTGCCTCGATGCTGGTAAGGGTTACACATTGGTTAGATTGAAAAAAAAAAAACAAAATTGCCTGAGCTATGAAAATTCTTCCTATTTGCTTGAATATCTCTTTATTGAATGCCTTTTTAATCCTTTAGACTTGTATAAGAAAATGGTTCTTGGAGTCCTAAGTCAATGATATTGGCTGGCTGCTTGGTTTGAGCAACCATACACATGAATTTTGGAATCATTGCAAGGAAAGAATAGCATCATCTAGGCACTTCTTGGATGATTTACTTTTGCGATTCGTTCCCTGTATTCGTCATCTTTATTTTGTTCTAGTACTATATCCAATTCCATCTGGATTGTCTGGTAACATCTTTTGAATTTTTTGATGGTTGATGCAGTCTGCAGCAACCCGTAATTCACTTGTGACACTAGATGAGCTTGGGCGGGGAACATCAACGTCAGATGGGCAAGCCATAGCGTATGTGCAGTTATAGAGAATTAGATGAGCTGTTTTAGATTCTGAGACGATATTTTTGTTCAAATCTCCAAATCATTGTTAACGTGCCTGCAAAATCTCTGAAAATGCATTTATTCTTCAGTTTTCTTATTTGAATCTCTTTTGGCAGTGGATCAGTTCTTGAGCATTTTGTGTGCAAGGTACAGTGTCGGGGAATGTTTTCTACCCACTACCATAGGTTGGCTATTGACTATCAGAAAGATCCTAAGGTATGTAAATGAGAAGAAAATGTGTCAGGAGGCTCTTCTATGACAGTTATACTCTGTAAATCCATGGTACAAAATTTTTGATACAGCAGACGCAAGTTGAAGCTCTAATAAGCTGTATATATAGTGAGATTCTGTAATCCTAAATGGGACTTTCTAACCAAGTTTTTGCAGTGGTTTAAGAAGAATCCTTTTCAACTGTGACTATTGGAATGAAATATTGCTCTGCTTAGACTTGACACCTCATTTTGTATAAATTATGGAGCAAAATATCATTCTTTTGCAGAGCATCTTAGATTCTTACAAAAAGAAGAAAAAGAGTTATGTTATAGCTTCAACCTTGTTTATTAGTTTCTGTCATATTCCAGATATTGTCAGAAGGCTCTGGAAATAAATGAAAATAGAATAGAGAGAGAACACATGATTTCTGAAGCTCTGCAATATGAACTTGCAGACTTGATTACATGCATATATGGGCTAATAACAAGGAAACTAATTGCACTTGTCAAATAACAAATATAAATCAGTCTGACTGATCAACTATCCTAGCTGGACTAGCAACATGGAATATAGTTGGTTGCCATCTTGATCAATCTTCAACAAATCCTCATGTTACTTCTGTATGCACTAACCCCTCCCAATTCCAAGTTTTTATTGCAATGGTCTTCCCTTAATGCATTGATAGGACCAATAGCGTAGTTTTAAAAGATAATGCTAATGTTCTTTTATGGTTGAAGATCATATGAATCAGCTTGAGAAAAGATTGCGGAACTGATAATGTTTTCTGTGTCTCAAAGCTTACACACACAAAAAAAAAAAAAGTGAATTGGACCTGAAGAAAACGACTTGGGAATATGTAATTATTTGGTGTTGAATGCATTGATATACTAATCAATGAGCAGATATATTTTCCTATAATTATATTTTTTTCGAAAATTTCACCCTTCAACAATTTCAAATTCTGTCTTCTTCATGGTACACAGGTGTCCCTCTGTCATATGGCATGCCAAGTTGGCAAAGGAGTTGGAGGCCTTGAGGAAGTTACCTTCCTTTATAGATTGACACCTGGTGCATGCCCTAAAAGTTATGGTGTTAATGTTGCAAGGTTAGCTGGTAAGTTGACATATTTTAGGAAAAAGAAAGAAATTGTAAACTAAGTGTAGATTTTACTCCTGCAAAATGGGCATTTTTGAACTGAGAAAATTGATTGAAATGTTAAGAATCAAAATTGCATGCCAGGATTTATTCACTTTTCCTTGAAATTTATTGGTACACGGTAGGTCTGGACAGTATAAGAAATAAGATTTTAGCTTATGTTTCTTCTTTATAGTGTCCATTACTATCCAATATTTCCTACCAAACTTGCTATAGAGCTTGTGCAAAGTATTATCTATATACAATTCAGAGATAGCCTTTTGCCTTGGGTACTTGCCCAATAGCTTTCTTTGTTCTTATTTTCATACCATTTCAGGACTTCCGGATGCAGTACTTCATAAAGCCACTGCCAAGTCTCAGGAGTTTGAAGGTATGTATGGCAAGAGATCAGAAGACGACTCGTCTGTTCTGAGTTGGGAAGACAAGGCATCAGTGATCATCCAAAACTTGATAAAATTTTCAGCTAACCAGGGTTGCCATTATTCTACCAAGAACATGGTCCTTGGTTCGTTGAACAAATTGCAACTGAGAGTAAGGATGCTTCTTGAGCAAAATTAACCCAAGGACAGTGTACAGAACTTGTCCCTTATGTTGTGCCTGCATCTCTACATTTGCATTGAAGAATAAGCCTAATGTTTCTGTTAAAATGCACATCCCTATTTTGTGCCCAGATCATACCCAAACACAACTGGTGCCATATCTTCCTGAAACTGCGTTCCTCTCGTCGCAATATAATAGCTCCTTAGAACGGCTTACATTTGGTAGTGGTGAGGAGTGGAGACGGGGTCAAGCTGAGGCAGGAAATGAGCTTGAAGCTATGACATGGCTACTTGGAATAGCTATCGTTTTTTGGGTGGGGTGTGTTTGGGGGGGGACTGAGACTGCAAAGAGGTTGCAGTGGATTACAGGTCGAAGAAATTACTTCATTGACTTATTTGCATTGTATTTTAGCTGGTAAACTTTGGCGTACCATGCCAATGTTTATGACACCTGAAAAATTTAGGTCACCCAGTTTCAATTTTGTGGGTAGATGGAGAAACTAGTTGACAGGGTATTGTTCTAGTGCCAATTTCTGTAGATAATGAAGAATTTTTTTCCCCCTAATTGTATCTGCTTACAGCATTGAATTATTGCTCTAGTACAAATTAAGTCACAAATAAGCAAAACAAAAACTCTATTATGGGGATTGTATTTCGATGTTATTTAAATGTCCAGCTTCGTCGTCTTGATCATCAGAGCTTAATTCCACGTTATCTGAACTCTGAAACGAAAAATGAAATGATTATTTAGTCGGAATATGGGCTGGTGTACAAAGTTGACGACAATTCACTGCTTCACAAGTTGTAAGCATCAAGCATGTTTGGCTGTGTTTGTAAGTGCGTTTTTGGTAGTTTGTTAATATAGTTCTTATTTATACAGTAGAATAATTCATTAAAGTGAGATTGTAAGCGAATAACCTGATTGTGTTGCTCGAAACTGCTTTGAATTTTGTTGATCAATTGTATCAGTATGTACATTGGAAGAAGTATGCCACTAGCCCTAACAATAAGCAACTGCACAAGTATTTGTATAAATGAATATTAGTACAGTTTAAAGCAGAAACTATACTGTTTACAGTAGTTTATTACTTGGAATTCCATTTTTATGTTAAAACATTAGGAACTTACTGTAGAAAGTGAAAATGGGTAATCTCCTGTTTCTCCAGTGAGCACGCCCAACGAATGTCTCATCAGAAGCAGAAATGTCAACTGCAAATTTGAATGGCTATTAGGTTTGAAAATGAATTTGACAAAACAAATACCCAGAGATGGGTCATATGGGATCGGCAGACCCCTACGATTTTTGCATAAACTTGCGAGCATGTTTGGGTAAAGCTTGTTCGCTGCTTATAAGAACGAGAAAAAAGTACGCTTGATGGGCAGCCAACACGTTTCGACATAAAGTGGAAGTTGCTGATAGGGATATTTTCAGCGTGAAACTAAAAAATGGCAGCCATTTGCCATACCCATAATTGCCAAGAATACATATTGACCAGATGACAATGTGAGTTCCCTATTGACTTAATGCAATTTATATCATTTGGAATATATGAAATCAACGGTTGAAAAATATTGAATAAAAGAACTTACAGTGAGAGCCATTGATCTGCAGCAAGTGGCTCCACTTGTATGTGAAGCTGAATTGCATTCCTCGGAGTAGTCATCATCAGTTTCAAGCACACCTCCATTTTCTACTTCTGTTTCTCTTCTTGGAATTTCTGAACTCCCTCTGTTGACATTACCCAACACAACGTTATTTACACGTCATGCCTCTCTTTTTCTTAACCGTGTTTGGTCCAACATACGATATGATATATGCTAAGTCTTGACGTATATCGTCAGTAAACATGCCGAACATATTTGATACAAGGAATTACTTGAAACTAACTTTGCCGAACTCGCTTTATCGACCTTTAATTTATTGAAAATGAACAGAAAGGAATACCTTATGGTTAATGTTGTGTCAACTAACTGTGCCTTCTTGGATGGAGCCTTGTAACCAGGTTCAAATTTCTGTACCATACAAAAAGTTTCAAAAAATGTCATTTTCATAAGTATATAAAAAATAATAGAGTTACACGATCGCTTTCCGTTTCAAGTATTCAAAATTATCCAGTCCGCCGGTCCTTGAAAAAGACAGCAAAATTGAAAAATATTGAGCGAATAGAAAGTTGCGTAGCTTCAAAAATAGAAAATTCCCATATTGGGACTATTTTAGTTTCTAAGAAAAGACCCAAGTATTTTTCGCTCAACTTAAAAGAAAGTTTAGGAATTAAAAAAAAAATGTCTTGAGAACTTTGAAGAATTTCAATAATTCTCCCAAAATTATTGAACAGGGAAACTGCAGCCTGCAGGGAGAGAGATAGATATATAGAGAGAAATTGAACAGAACAACACAAGTTTTTTTCCACAGAGAGAGAGAGAGAGAGAGGGCATGATCAAGAATATAAAGTGAAACCTGTAAACAAATTTCACAAATTGTGTTTCCCTTTTCGTTGCACCATCTCTGTATGCAGTCTCTGTGTGCAAACTGGAAAGACAGAAACCAAAAATAAGTGATTTAAGTTCCAAAAAAAAAAGCAAGAGAAGTTATGAAGAATTGATGAAATTTGCATATATACCTTGACAGTTCCAGAACAAGCACAGGGAGCTTCCAAACTATTGGAGGTTTCAAATTCTTGTTCATGGCAGATTCTGCATACATATATAGCAGAAGATAATTGTAAATCATCGTCTATGGATAATACAAAATCCTTCATGCCAGCTTCAAATTGCTTATTTTGGTACTGTGATGCTCTCTCTTTCTCTCTCTATTTGATCACAGGCCTTTGGACTTTTAAATAAAAGAAAACAGAGAATCTTGTTTAAAACATATAGCCACACATTCTTTAAAAATACGTTCTTTCAAAACTCATTTTCAACCACACATTCTTAATAAGATAATATTTTACATCATATCAATAACTTTTCCTTACTTTTTAACCACATATTTGTCATCGTATCAGTATTTAAAATACATTCTTTCCTCAATAATATCCATAAAACACATTGGAAAAATAGCAGTCGAGGTCCCCAGCCTATTGCTCGTGTGATATTTTCGTCTTCAACTTTCAAAATGGAGCATTTTAGTCTCCGGTCTTCCACTTTTTCATATTTTGATATTTAGTCCTGAGGTTCCATCACAAAATGTCAATAATTATTTTGTTTTGCCGTTGAGGTACACTGAGGCGACTATTACTTTGTCACATTCAAATTCTATCACTTAGATGATATTACAATAGAATCTGCTAGGATGAACTAACGTCAATAAGTAGAGTTGCATAAGTATTTCTGCTTAGATATCGAGTCGAATTTCATCAATCAAACTTCATTTGCATTGACTCGCCTTGTAGCGGAGAATTATTTATAATTGTTTGAATATGGAACCGGGGCCAACTTATTTTGGATAGTAGTATAGTTACTCTAGTTGATTGCTTTTATTTGCTATATTTATCGTGATTATGTGGTTAAACTTCAATGCGCTTATCAATTTAAGTTTTTGAAATTTATGTATCATCCGTATCTATTTTATCTATAGAGTAGTATGTACACAAGGAATATCGATGAGAGTTTTAATAGCAAATGAAATTCAAGGTTTCTTACATCAAAACAAGAAAATAAAGTCAATTACGTAACTTCCTTGTGTCCTAATGTTGTGTAATTATATTGAAATTGAGGGGGCACCTAATCAAAATTTATTAGGGAAAAAACTTAGAAAAGAAATAATATTTTATTTCGTCGCTTTGACTACGACAATTATTGTGTGCTGAATAGTCTTGTTTTCAATATATTTCTTGCTTTTGCAATGTTTGAATGTGAGCTGTATGATTGCGGATTAGTGGCTTTAATCACCAGAAATTTTGAAAAGGTGGGTCCCATTTTTAGATCAACGCACACGATGAAACGCGCTCTCACCGAAGAATTTTAGGCTTTTAGCTAGATTCCGTGGTCCATATTTTTTTTTTCCCAAATTCACCTTTTAAGCCGTTATAGGCATGTTAAGGAATTTAGGGCATTGTTTGATGCCAATTAAAATTAAATTTTTAGTAAATTTTGATAAAATTCGATTAAATGTGTGGTTAAAAAATTATGGATCCTACAAAATGAGTGGTTAAAATCAATTGTTAATTTTGATTGAGATTAAAAATCTTAAACAAATCAAGAACTAGATGTTATTTGTTATAGGTGTTAGCCTTTTATAATTTATGAAAAGAGTGACAATCACATGGACCTATCATGAATGTCAATTACATTATTTTATTGTAATCTTTGATTATGTTTAAAACAAGTAAAAGTTACTTTAAATGATCTTTTACTTCCCGAGTAATGTTATATGAAAGCTCTTTATGTTGGGTAATATTAATTGATAAGGACAATAAAATGAGTCGTTTAATTTGTTTTATAATTTCACCTCACGTTACATGTCCCATCACATGGGGATGATCCCCTATTTATATATATAGCAAGCATTATTCTATTTTAATGCGTTAATTTATTTTTTTCTGCTTTCTTTGCTCCGCGAATGAGGGAGAAAGTCACATAAAATCAAATAATCTCTTTTTGCAAGATCCGAAAGTGAAAAATGCATAGCATCCTCTAGGCACATAAGTTCTAGTCTATACTCGGACTAATATATAGGAACATGTAACTTTAAGTAAAAAATTTATTTAAAAGTAACTTTTTTGTTTCTATACATGTTTTTATATGTTGCTAACTTGCAAAAACAACTTTTTCAAATTAACTGTTTCTCAACTGTTAAAATAAATAAGTTACTTATTTTTATTTAATAAATAAAAATTGACTTACTCATAAGTAATAAACCTTTTAAGCTTAGCACTCCCATAACTTTGAAATATAAAACTCTGCAAAACAGCAAAATTATAATCAATAAAATTAAGATTAGATATGTGAACTGTCTTGGTTATACGTTCAATCCATGACATGCTCTTAGTAAATGTTGATTTTGATTCACTTCAATAATACAGTACGTTTTACTCTTAACCTGCGTTGTTATGGTAAAATAGAGCTTCACGTAGGAGAGCTGCACGACATGCTTAATGATTCCGAGCAATCTGCTCAGATTTTAAGGAGAAATCTCTTCACATGTACAAAAAATCTTCAGTAATTGAAACAACTGGCGTTCATCTGATCTGACTGCTGGGGGAGAGGAATGGCCGACCATGTATAAGACTTACAGATTTCAACTTTCACGACGCGGAGGGGAAAGACAGCCATTTGAGATGCTGGAAATTGAATATATTTATGTCTCTGGTCTAATATTGCCCCTTGAGGGAAGTAGTACTGTTGATATAGAAAAAGCAAAGGGAAATAGGTGTGAAGGCTTTGGACGCATAGGATAATGGGCGACCTCTGGTTAATTAGAAGGATATCCAGTTATATGGCTGTCGATTGATATTGCAGATTATGATTGTGTCAAACCCTCAAGTAGTTATGAAATGTTCTGCGATCAGTTCTTTGCCAGGGCTAGTGCAGATTATGATGGGGAAGGTGGGCATGTGCCGCTGTGCTTTCACCCTGAACAAGACAGAATTGCGACTGTTCGATGTTTGTTAATGCGTACATTCTCAAGTAAGCCCACTTCCCAGATTCTTCAGAATTTCCCGATGAGAACATTATAAAGTGTGCATTCAAAACTGGTCTTACCAAGAAAATGGAAGAGAGACACCAGACCAAATGGTTAGTCAATGTGGGGAATGGCACAATGATGATTGGGCCTGGACTGACTAAATAGGCTGAAGTAATCTGCTGTTGGGCTGGACTTTTATTTGGATAACTTGGTGGCCCCTGTTATGTTTTTGGTAAAAACGTGTTTCTGCTCTTACACTTTAGCTTAAGCGTTTTCTTAAACATTGGACGGTTGAG